>APFE030850373.1:31696-62463 GCA_000404065.3 Pinus taeda
TTTGTCCCCGCCATTTTTCGACTTGGAATACGTGTCCCATGACCTTGGAATACGTGTCCCATGACCTTGGTTATTATCTTTCCTTTATTATCTTTATTACGTGGAATTTTAACTAGTCTTGTTACAAAATGGGTGATAGATATATTCCCAGAGACCTGAATACTAATGACCCATCCATTCCAAGTCTCCTCCAGAATAAGGCAACTTAAAATTCCAATAATGATGTTAAAAAGAAGTGGAGATAATGAGAAAGCCTAGTGTAACCATCTGGACACCTTAAAAAACAAAGATGGAACACCATATGAGAACTGCAAATTGAATTGTAGTGACACATGCCATTATCCACTACGCAACACCATATGAGAGCCCAATTTTAATTGAATCCATATGGAGAAATTCCTAGTCAATATAGTCATACACTTTAACAAGGTCCAACTTGAGAATTAGTGTACTCATATGTTTTTATTTCGTCGAGTATATACACTCTTGAGCTGTCACAATGACATCTTGTGTTTGCCTCCCTTTGAGAAATCCAAATTGTTGTAGTGAGATGACATTAGATAACGTGTCCCTAAGTCTTAAAGAAATAATCTTAGAGATCAATTTGTAAACCAAATTACACAAAGAAATGGGCCTAAAATCCTTGAAGAAGCCAAGCTTGGTGGACTTTGGGATGAGAGCAACACATGTAGAGTTAAGAGAACCTTAGACTATCATGAGTTGTCTTGATTCCTCCATTAGTTGAACAAGATCCTCCCCCATGAGATCAAAGAGATGTAAGAAGAGCTCCATGGTCCAACCATCAAGACCTGGGCTCTTGCCTTTAGTAAAAATCTTCAAGACACATTCCACTTCTGAAATAATAATAGGGTTATCAATATAATTTGAGTGTTCTAGAGAGGAAAATGTAGGATATGAATTGATCACTCTCAACTGTGTATCAACTTCAATTTCATCTTGTGCTTTGTATAGCCAACCAAAATATTTGATATCTCCAGACTGTAACTGATCCCGAGTATGTAGCATATATCCATCATCATGACGCAACTCCCAAATTGTTACATTGTATTTTGTCAGACTTCCTGTTCCACATCCCGAAATGCCAAAATGTTGATAAATGTGAATTGTCCTCATCATGAAATACATACTAAAACATCCCTAAAGAATGAATGAAACACTGCCCTGAGTCAATTCTGGAGAAGGTTGACTGAAACCCTAAATTTCAGGACCAATGCCTTTTGCTCCATCGCTTGCCCGTTCTAATGACAGGTTGTAGTTATTTGACCTAGCGTTGCCAGCTCGGATTTTGTTATGAAATCTCGCGCTGAACCTCTTCTCGCAGGTTTTCTCAAAATGGAGGAGAATCTTCGCATGCTAGAAACTTTGAGAACAACAAGCTAGATGTTGTTGGGTAGAGATATGGTCAAGCTCTCCCATTTGGAGCTCTTGATCCTTCCTTTAAGGGCCTTCCCCTCAAGATGTGGACCTTCCTTCCTCTTTTGTGGATCCCTAACTCCCTCTTCCTTCCTATAAATCAAATCCCCTCCTTCCCCAAATGGTTGGTCATTGATTGTCTGCATTCCTATGCTGAGATTATGCGTAAATGCTACTTATCTAACTTGGAGAAGTAGTGCTTGAAGAGTCTTGGCTTGGACTTAGACATCCACCAAAAGGAGGTCTCCAACATCAAGGCAATGGTTGTATGCTTCCCTTTTTGATTTATTAATATATACATCCGATGTTCACTTTCCATAAATGTCTAAATATTTATGCATTTAGCTTGATACTCCTTGATGATTCAATCAAGTAGTTTATGTTTGATATATACTGTGTATGCTCTTATATCTTGTATTGTCCTTTGATCTCTCTTGTAGGTACTTGGATGTAAGGAACAAGCGAGGAGTGAGCTTGGAAGCTAAGGGATCGAAGTCATCATCAAAGGATTGAGTAATTAGCATCAGAGTGAGGTAGGCTTCTCTCTCTCTGCATTTTTAAACATAATCTAGGAAAGTTTGCATTAGTTTGTTTAGTTCGTTGCTAGATGCACTCCTTGGGCTAGAGAGATTGCCTCTGTCTGCAGAGGGGATCTATCTTCACAAAAAAATGGCAACTCCATTGGGGATGCTATAGCCTCTTCAATCTCTTTTCTTGATTTGGTCTTTTGATCAGTTCGACTAACCATTGAATTATCAGTTAGCGTGATTCAGTATAGGTCTACACATTGAATGATCATTGTTTTAGAGTGTTAGGCATGGAATCTTTGTTGAAATCATTTTTATTTTTCCCAAACTTTCTCGCCCAACGCGTTTTTTGCCCTGAATAGTCGCGTTGCCAACGCTCTTTTCCTTAAAACAATTGCACTGAAACCACTTTCAGCATGGGTTTGGCTTTAACAGCCATGCTGATCTCAGAGATTTGAGAAAAAATAGGGTTTCTGCTTTTGAATCCAGTGTGTCCTGGATTTGAAGGTCTTTTCCTGTCCTATGTGTTTGGGTTTACGAGTGTTTTTGTTTGGTTGTCTTGGTTAATTATCAAGTTAGTATCTTTGGCTTTGAAGTGCTTGAAGTAAGAATTTTATTGAGTTCTAGGGTTTCTAGGTTAATTAGTCATTACTTGCTTCTTGTTGTGTCACTGAGATACTGGTTTGCTAATTGATTAAGTCTTGCTTTCTGTGGAAATAATTGAAAACATCAATTTGCATTTGTTTTAGCTTGTCTTTCACAAAGTTGTTTTTCAAATTGCTTTAGGTAATTTGCATTTGGAAATCATCTTTGTTTTTAATTGAGCATAGATTACATTGTTTTATTTTCAAGCTAAAGAAGTGCATTATTTATTTGTTCAAAAAGAAAAAGTGAAAGATATTTTCATTTAGGTGCTTTTGAATTGGATTTGTTGTTGCTTTGGTTAATGCATTAGTTGCATTAGAGAATTTGAATCAAATTTTCATTTTGCTTTAGTTGCATTAGGGAATTCAAAAATCAAATAAAAAACATCAGTTATATAAGTGCATCTTAGTAAAGGTGAAAATCATTTTTCTTTCGAAAAGTTGCATTTAGGATAGTGAAAAGTGAAGATTATTTTTACTTTTGAGCATTGCATTTGGAAAGCGAAAGTGAAAGTTAGTGGAAGGCATGTTGTTTGATGCATTATTGAGTGAAATTTCTTCCCTTTGATTAGTATAGCTTTCATCAAAGTGGAAAGTTTTTCTTTTCTCATATAGTTGCATCTTAAGGATTCAAGTGACATCGTTTTGAGCCCAAAATTGAAACATAATTCAAGATAAACATTAAAATTTACTCAATTAACCTAAAGAGAATTTGGAACTTAATGCAAACATTTACAGGTCTAGGCTAGAGATGTGTTTTGACGTCTATAAACCTAGTAGTTGTCGTTATCTTCCAACATTGTATCCTAGGGGTGAAATCCCATTCCACGTACGGAATTATATAGGATTGTTATCCAATACTCTCGGGTATATCAAAGGCACTCCACGTATGGCTAGTACATGGGAACGCTCTCATCTAACAATTATGCATAAACAATGCTAACACGGACTTGTGCTCCCCGTATAGTCACATATATATTGGGAGACCCCACTAGGTTGATATCCTTTAGCCTCACGTAACTGAGTCAGCCGCCTTGTAAACGTGATACATCGAACACAACATTCAAGGAGATTGGTTGTTGTACGTTAAATCCTTGGTTTCGGCTAAGTTGTATATAGTAGTTCACGGATACTTGGTAAACCCTCTTGCCTAGATTACCATTTTTGATTTTTTTGTTTTTAAGTTTTAGCCCATGATAACATGTCTTACCCATCTAGTTTTCCTTGGCATAATGATGCCTTATTAATGGTAAATTTTAATTAAAGCTCAAATAAATCATGTCCTCTCTTTTTGTTTTTGAGAAAAGGTCATCGTGGAAGGACCGTCGAGTTTTCCTCACATATCCCCTTCGCAGTCTAACACTGAAGGGTCACCACAAGGAGTCCATCCCGAGATTCCATAGTCACTTGATGATCAATGATTTGAGCTTGGAATTGTCTCGAGCATTCAACCTCTTTCTTCTCATCCTCCACCTCGAGAGTCGTTGTTATCCTCTCAGGAATCTGACCTAGAAAGTCCTTAGGTTCCTCAACCGTTCTTGTTTTTTGCCCCAAATTCGCTTTACGATCCTTCGGTGATATCTCCTCAATGCCCATATAGTCTGTTTGATAATATTAATGTACCATTGGAAGTTTCTCCTCATTCATTGCGGATTCCTCCTCGCCAACTATTTCCACCCATGGCATCAGAAGGTGAGATTCCAACATCTCCTCGAGATCCTCCTTCGGAAGTCCCAGCCATCTATACTCTAGGTATTGGTGATGAATCTGAATATCATTTTCCACCCGAAGGCTTTTCATATGTGTCCTCTCCTCGTATGGGGAGTGGGCCAACTCCACCACTTGAAAATAGTGAACCTTTATTCCCGCCAGGTTATAACTCTCTTGGTCATTTGGTTTCAGGTACTCCAAGTGCTTCTTCGCTTTATCATCATCCGATATGGTCATCTCGTGTTACACCTATCTCTGGCCCATTCTTTTCAAATGTGGCTTCCCAAATTCCTGTTCAAACTGTAGTTTCTTCAGTTTGTGTTCAACCTATAGTCACAGTTGGGACAATTAATGTCACTTTAGGTTCTTCAACTCCTCTTTCGACCTCTACAGTGGTTACACCTCCTCCATTGGGTGGGTAATATCTACCACCCCCTATCCCACCGCATGGGGGGAACCACCTCCTCCATATGTACCTCCTATTTCTGGTGGAACCTATGTGAGTGGATCCCAAACACACATTATGGGAGCAAGTTAAACTGATGGTAGTATTCCTTCTAGATCTAGTCAATTTCCTTATCAACAACTTCTTTCGGCTCAAATACCTTACCAACAGCCATACCCTCTGTATGGTTCACAACAACCTCAAAATCCACCTTTCAATCAACAGGTAGGATCCCAAATGTAGTCTGGTCCTAATCCCTCATTTGGGTTGTCTGGTCAGTTTTAGTTTGCTTTTGGAACTTATCCTTTAGGAGCTGGTAATTCTTTGCTACAAGGAACTTATCAATATCAACAAGGAACCTATCAAATTCCATAAGAAACCTATCAACAACAAGGACCTTACGTGCAACAAGGGTCTTATCAACAACCATTGCAACAACAAGGGAAACCATTGCAAAAACAGGTCAACCTTTATATCAATAGGTTCAACCATTACAGCAACAAGGTCAACCATTGCAACAACAAGGTCAACCATTGTAACAACAAGGTTAGCCATTGTATCAATAAGGTCAACCGTTGCATCAACAACCCTATGCTCAATACTCCTCAGAGGCTGTTTACCTCCTTATGGTTCTCAACGACCTGTGTCGGGTCAATATCAAACTTTTTCGGGTCATAACCTGCCTGTGTGGGGACAAACTCAACCTTTGTATGGTCAAAATTCCTCCTAGTGGGGGTAGCATAAAAATCCCTATGGTCAAAATTTGCCACTATGGGGGAAAATTCAGTACCAACAAGGTTGGAATTCTCAATTTGGACCTTATCAGAGGCCTTCCATTCCTTTTAATCCTCAATTGTCATTTTTAGCTACATTAGAGTTACCAGGTGTGTCGAGTCTCATAAACGATCCAATACTTCATTCACCATATTGGCCTCCGGTTCCTACCAAAATTCTTCATGATTGTCCAAAATTTGAAGGAAATTCTGGAGAAGACCCCAAGCTCATGTCATGACCTACCATTTATGGTGTTCATCCAACTCTTGGGTTGACAATTCCATTAGATTGTGTCTTTTCCAGCGAATCGTAATGAGTGCTGCCGCCAAATGCTACATTGAGTTACCTCGAGGTGCTTTTCAAGATTTCAACAATTTGGGTATGGATTTTCTTACTCACTTCTAACTACCAGTTCAATATGAAACTAGGACCCATATCCTAACATCTTTGAAACAAACAACTGCTACTCACATTTCTGATGATATTCATGAATGGAGGCGTTGACGTCATCTTATTAAGTTCGAAATCCCTGATGAGATTTTAACCAAATTGTTTACTAAGTCATTCGTTAATCAAATCGCCAAAGACATAGCTATGGGTGTTGTGGGACTAAAGAAGAAGCCATCGTCCGTGCTTAGTATCTAGATTTGGTATATTCGTAATCTAGCATGCTTCATGATCTCTTGCTCAATGCTCCGCGACCTACAACTGATCTAACATCTTTTAAACCTGTGGAGGCACCACTTGCTGATGGTATTATTGGTTCGGTAGCTCAAATTTCTAGTAATACTTCTTCTACTTCTACAAAGCAGAAACTTGTTCCCGCTACTTCACTTCTCCTCCTTCAAATACTCCCAAAAATCCTAGTAAAACTTCCAAAGTGAACGCTATCCAATCTACCACAGTAGACAAAGCCTTGAAAGGAAAAAAGAATGATAAAGGTAAGGTTAAATCTGATACCCCAAAACAGGATTACCCTAAACCGGCTGTTGATGATACATACAAGCGGAAGCCGAAATATCCTTGTCTTATATGTGATGAGGATCATTATACCAAGGATTGTCCCCGTTGTGTTGAGGTTAGTCGTCTATTAAAAAGCACCCTAGGGTCACCGATCGTGTTGAAAGAACCCTTTCGTCACAACAAACTTCATTGGTAGATCATCCTCAATCCTCTACATCTTCAGGCTCTCAAGTTTTTATGAGTGGTATGACACCTGTCTCTGTTGCTACTTGATCAAAAGATTATCAGACTCCTACCAAACCGGTTGTGGAAAATGATGTCACTAATACACCTTCTACTTCCACTTAGCCCAATGTTGTTCGTATTCATATTGAATTACTTAATAATGATTCCATTATCTGACCACCTACCAAAGGTGTTCTTCGGAAGTCATTGTATAATCTAAATGCGTGAGCTACTCAACATTATAATATTATGGAAGATTTAGCTCAAGCGCCTTCGACGATGTTATCTTTGGAAGTCCTCCAGAGTTGTCCATCACAAAGGAAATCATTACTATCCACCATAGGAGGGATTGATCCTACATATTTGAATATGATTGCTTTTGACCTGGAAAACCATGTTCCCTGTCTCCCGCATCAACTTGCCTTTTTGATACAAGTTATTATCAAAGGGAAGACTGTTCATAGGACTGTTATTGATGAGGGTGTTTCTATTTGCATCATGCTCTCCACCTCTCAACCAGTCTCCTAATACATTGGAGACCTTCGATGGTAGAGGTTCTCTTCCATATGTTATTCTCAATGACTTGCCAATTCAATTGGAAGGAAAAACTGTTAACCCAGAAGTAGAAGTTGTCGATGCCAATCTGAATTACAATATTCTACTTGGTAGTAGCTAGACCCATCCAATGTTTTGCATGGTTTCTACTATATTTTGTGTGATCCATTTTCCTCATCAAGGGAAAATAGTCACCATCAATCAACTCAAATTTCTCTCTTCTAACTCCTCAAATGGCAATGTGCCATATTTTGGGAATACCGATATCCCTTATGAGAGTGTTGGGGTGGGTCTTTCAAAGACTCTTCCCTTATGGGAAATTTTTCCCTTCTACCTCCTAACATGGCTTTAATTAACATAGCCTCAACTTGTCACAATCCTTGGGTCGTTCCCCGTCCTGATCATATTGATGGTTTTGGCGATGTTATGTTGCTTAGCCTCGTAGAGCAAGCATATTCGACTATTGTTTCGACTTTTGTGACTACTTCTGAAATTCATGATCATTTCAGTATGAGTCTAGATGCATATTTACAATCTCCCTAACTTATTTCTTGTTATTCTCCAGATCCTTTGAATGAGACATTCCTAACTGATGTGAGTATCACATAAGTTATGTATCTCGAGGAAACTCCATGGAATGATGCCCATCATCGTTTCTCGTTTCTCCCAAGCCTTGGTGAAATTTATTCTTGTATAGAAATACTTATTTTCTATGTACCAAAACATCCACTTCATACACCTATTTTGGTTTAGGAAGTGTTGTCCGAAGGAGACATGGGGAACATTTTGGCTAACTTGCCCAGTGACATCTCAGCCCAGCCTGAGGTTGTCAAAATATTTCACTTGGGGGAATCTTTTTCTTGCGATGATGATCCAGGTGGATGTTTCTGGCCACCCGCCTATTCCACTTGGACCCCCACTACTGTCTCTTTCATTTTTTTAGTTTCCTTAATTGTAGCACAATTTACTATTTTTGGCAGTTTTTTGGGTCCTGAACTTCCGGAGCTGTTTTGAGGCCCTAAATGACGTTTTTTGGGGGAAAAATGAGGCCAAAAAGGGTATGTAACTTCATATTTTTAGTAGGAAGTTGTAGTCCTCGGGTAGATATTTCTAACGAGGTATTGTTGCTTGTCACACTAGATCATATGCGAAGATACAACCCCGGGGAAGTTGATGTACCAATTACCCAAAGGGCCCATAGTTTTGGCGCTTATCTCCTAGGGTTAAGTTTTTGGATGTTTAGGCTTTTCCATTATTTCTAAATAGTAAATAGGCCTTCGAGTTCATTGTAACACAATTTAGAGGCATGTAGCCTCCACATCTCTTCTTAGAGATAAGCTACCATCACCAGAGCTAGTCTTATTTCCATTCTGTTTGTAAGCATATTTCAGTATTTGATATTAATGAAATGAAGTGTTATTTCTGCTGCATCTTTGAATTTATGGTTATATCTGTAATTTGTTGCATTCTTGTTTAAATTCGGATTAGTGGTATCTAAGCGATCTGCCCTTTCTGTGTTTTTATTTGCATGTCCCCAACGAGGTCAGGATATAAGGAGTTAGGGCTTGAACTAGTCGAACCTTTGCAAGACCAGCCTCGAAAATCCCAACGACCTCCCATGGGGGAAGAAAAGAAAGATGAGGGGACTGGAGATCCTTTCAAATCTTGCTTGAAGAAGCCCTTGAGCGATAGAGGAATGCAATGATGGACAACTTTGCCCAGATCCTTCAGCGGATACCCAAGGGCAACGCATCTACTTCAAGTAGCTACTCTGGAAGCGCCACACCCTTTAAGGTACAAGTTAACTTTTACATTCCCATATTTGAGGGTAAGATAGATGCAAACACCGTAGATAAATGGTTAAATCTGCTAGAAGGATATTTTATGTTCATGATTTTTCCAGCCAGGAAAAGATTACTTTTGCTCTTCTCAAAGTTGCCCCCCACGTGGTGGGAAACCTACTGTGAGCAAGAAGGACGAAATTACACCTTCACTATTTTTGGCTGCACACACTTGGGATTTGTTCTAGGATGCCATCAAGGAGCAGTACTACCTTGTTGGGAGCTATGAGGATAATACATAAAGTGGACCACACTGCGACAGGGAAGGGACCAAGACGTGTCATAGTTTACCAATGTTTCTCATACCCTTCGCACAAAGTTGGGTATCAAGGATTCTGAGAAAAATTTGGCACTCAAGTACCTGATTGCCTACACAGGTACATCCAGGATGAGATGGAGTTTCTGGACATCTCCTCTCTCGGCACGACATACTGTCAAGATCGAGCATAACTTAAATAAAAAAGGTGAGACTTTGGATCTACGAATTCGAAGCAAGGGAAAAGCACCACCAAATTGCAGAGCAAAGGGAAAAGCCAAGTGGGGCGACATAGGATAACCCGCCAAATCTGCAAGCAAAGAAAAACATCACAAAGACAAAGAAGGACATGGGAAAGTGGTGTGAGTTCCATAATAGGTCCACTCACAACCCAAGTGATCGTTGGGCCAACTAGTCACAGGTGGCCAAGCTGGAGGCTTTTGAGTATGACACATGTTCTGACTCTAAGTTAGAACCCGACAAGGGGAATGAAAAAGGGAAGCAGATCATTGATATTGAGCCCAGTGCCACTGTGGCCACCACCAAGATCTAGAAGATTGATCTTGAAGATCTAGAAATGGGGGAGCGCCTGTTCCACTCACATATGTGGGTGAAGGGTTCTCTGGTGTAGTTCATTGTCGACAATGAGCCAAAAGAGCCTCATTTTAGCAAAGGTTGTGAAGCGGTTGGGCCTACCAACTACAACACATCTGCAACCATACACCATCAGGTGGCTTCACCAAGGATGAGATCTTTGAGTCAGCCAATAGTGTCGCCTTCCCAACAACATCAAGCCCTTCACAGATGAGGCATTGTGTGATGTTGCTCCTCTTGAAATTTGTGATGTATTGTTAGGAAAACCATACTTATGGAAGCGGCATGGTGTATATGAGTCGAGACCTCACTCTATTATTATTTCTTTGGGTAATATGTTATACAGGATACCGGAGGTAGCTCCGCCTACCACCATCTCTTTGATCTCTGCTAAGAAATGCAGTAAGATCATCTCCCAGACGAGGGAATTCGTTTTCTTTTTGATTAGCTCACAAATTAAGGGGAAGAGCGTAGCCACATCCATGGCCCTCAGGAAGGGTTCCTCCATGATGCAGAAGCAGGTGGATATGGTTGTGGAAGAATACAGAGACATCTCCTCCTCACCTGCAAGGGTACCCGTGCACTGTCAGGTTAAACATTCATTCAATATGACTCCTGGAGCACCTCTACCCAACAAGATGATATATTGTTGCTCCATTATGGGAAATTCCAAGTACAATCAACGACATGATCAACATCGGGTGCCACACAAGTTTCAGGTGGGTGACAAAGTTTGGTTGCATTTGCAAAAAGAATGCCTTACCAGAGCACATCGGAAGTTCAAATCACCTTGCACCATTACCAAGGCTACAGGAGACAATGATTTTGAGCTCAAAATTCCTAGATTCCTTGTCCTACATCTAGTGTTCAATGTGGACCGCCTTCAACCACACTTCCCACCATAAATGGACACATCAAACATTGCAGAACAACTCACACCAACAAAGTTAAAACCAGGCTGCATGGAACATGCCAAAACTGGTCAAATTATGGACACACAAGTCAAGAGCACTCGCCAATAGAAGATCCAACTATATTGGGTTGTCAAAGCTGACCAACTCTTACACCAAGGCAAGTGGCTCAACAGGGACCAGGTTCAAAAAAAGTTTCCACATCTCATGGAGGCACTCAACACAATGGGGACCATTGCTTCCTAAGGGGGGAGGAATGATCTAGGTGGATGTTGCTGGCCACCCACCTATTCCACTTAGACCCCCACCACTGTGTCTTTCAGTTTTTGTAGTTTCTTTAATTGTAGCACAATTTACTCTTTTTGGCAGTTTTTCAGGTCCTGAACTTCCGGAGCCGTTTTGAGGTCCTAAACGACGTTTTTTGGGAAAACTGGATCCAACAAGGGTTAACAAATTGTGTTGTTCACTTAGAACTTATAGTCCTTGGATAGATCTTTCTAATGAGGTGTTGTGTGCGTGAAGCAAAGATCGTATTCCAAAGTTACAACCCCATGAGTTGATGTACCAATTTACCCAAACAGGGCCCATAGTTTTGGCGCTTCATCTCTTAGGGTTAGGTTTTTGGATGTTTAGGGTTTTCCATTGTTTCTCAATAGTAAATAGGCCTTCGAGCCTCATCGTAACACAGTTCAGAGGCATGTAGCCACCACATATCTTCTCATAGATAAGTTACCATTGCCCGAGCTAGTCTTATTTTCATTATGTTTGTAAGCATATTTCAGTATTTGGTATTAATGAAATGAAGTGTTATTTCTACTGCATCTATGTATTTATGGTAATATCTGTAACTTGTTGTGTTCCTGTTTAAATTCAGATTAGATGAGCTTAAGATTTTTATATTCTCCTTCATGATACTTTCTCACCAAGTTTTTGCCATTCGCCCTTTATTGCAATGGGGCATTGATCCTTTGACTTGTAACCCTCACTCACCAGGGGGGCATTGTCATTTTTGTGTGCCATTCCACTAATTGGCCGAATCGGTGCTTACAAGTCATGTCAGTGGTGAAATTGTGGTTTTACTTTCTTTTGATAGATTACCTGAGTCCTGAAATGGGCTCCATCTGAAAATTTTTACGTGTTATTTCTAGTAAATACCTTGTACGTTAGTGTGTTATTCATTAATGTGCAGTTTGGTTTTGGTGTGCTTGTTTGCTTTATATTTGGTTTGCAGATGTCATCGAACCTTTATGTTAGTTTCATTGATGGTGCTTGTCATAGTACACAAAATCTATTCTCCATCACATGGGCAATCTATGACCCTAATGGTGAGTTAGTGAATTTACAAGGCATATGTTTAGGTCGTACTAATAACAACATTGCTGAATATTGTATGGTTATCAAGCTTTTGTCAGAATCTATTGCCCTTGGCATTAGAGAGTTAGTTGTTAATCTTGATTCACAACTCATAATACTACAACTTAACATAAAATATTCAGTCATAAACCCTTATATTTTGAGAATATATTTGCGAGTTCATCTCCTGGAACGAGACTTTGATTATATCACTTATCAACATATTCCAAGACGTTTGAACAGATTAACATATACATTGGCTAATTATGTATTAGATAGACATCTGCGACATATGTAAAACAAAAACATTCACATAGTGAACATAACAGGAAAACATGTATATATATAATATATATATATATATATAGTGTTTGCAAAAAGTTTATTACATCAAAATGTCAAAAATTGTGTTATGAAACACATGGATTCTCAAGCCCACATAAGTGTGGAAAATAAAGACTAGAGACATCTATCTACCAACGTGGTGCTCATGATAGCACGAAACAACTATAATGACTCGGTTCAACAGTCGACACCGTTTGGTGGGCACCCCTATAATATGCCTCTGATATCACAGTGGCACCTCATCAATCGATGCATAATCTGGAATGCCCCTTGTCAGGGTTTCCGAGTTGCGTTCAACCTCCATGATTAGGTAAATTCCCTCCTCATAAGGAGCATCCTATATCTGTCGTGCCACTCGCCTGGCTATTAGAGAAACCCCTAGAGGTCTCTCTGGTCCAACATCTACAAAAATCACAAGTGTCAAATCTCAGTACACACTAAAAAAAACTTTAAAAATAATTTTTATGTGCATCGGTCCACTGTGTACCAGGTGGAAGTGGAAGGTCAAGATCTCCCCAGAAATTCATGCCAGAGTATGCCCAATAATCTACCATGATTAGCTATTGTCATAGGTATTAAATTTGTTTTTGGGGGAAATGACATTCGCTTACCACCTCGCTGTCAAGGCATCAGGTCACCCCACCTTAGCAACCGTGGATCTCTGGGCGCTAGTGCATCTACTTCTATCCACTGATATAAAAAAATGGTACACGTTCCAAGAAGAACATCACCAGGATGGATCCATAGGTGAACTGTTTCAGCTTTCTTGATTTGCATTTCGTGAGTTGTCTCTTCATATTGGCCAACAATCCCTCACACCAGTTAAAAACTGTGGGACATAAACAATCAATGGAGTACTGTAAATGAGACTTTGTTGCTTCATGCAAAGCCTAGGCCCAGCTATTCGGGCCATAGTATGGAGAATTGTTCTTAGTGAGAGATTGATGATGGTCTTTATGTCTATCTTCCCACTCTGAGTTTTTTGAGTGCCTGGGCAATGTCTCACAATCAACATGTCCTTAGTTTCCTCTTCAATATGAGAACCAGAAAGCTGAATCCGTTGTCCCCTTCTGGACAAACCTTTAATGAAATAGATGTCTATGACATCTATCTCAAGTTCTTGGTCCTAATCACAAAAAATTGGTGATCCACCTCCCACCATCCAATCAAATGTTGCAGTAACTCAACCTGGCTCCTAATCCAAGGAATCCAGAAGAATTTCAGTAACCCACATTCTCGAAGGGAAACAATGCAATTTGGGTCATGGGCTACTTGATGGTCTTCAGCTTTGTGTCCTCTTTCTTTCCATTTGATCACTATTTTTGGTTGATTAACCTATGGAACATACATAAAACAACATTTCATGAATTTATATGAAGACAAATATGGAAACAAATCATTAAACATGGAGGATTTTCCAAAAATTTCACAACTCTGCGCTAGTGCGTTTGTTTGTATATTTTTCCGCGCTGCCACAATTGGCCACAGGGTAAAACCCACGTTGATCTCCCTCAACATAAAATTTTGTTAAGCCCTCCTTACAACCCAATCTATGGATGAAAATGCATGAAATTATAGCTAAATTGAAAGGAAGTGACAAATATCTTACCTACAGCAAACGACTCGACGAATGGTGTCCGAGATTGATCATAATACTCATTTGAAGATCAAGTTAAAATAGGGTAAAAATTCTCTCTGATTTGCAAAATGGTAAAATGGTAAAAATGTTTTACTTTTTTGAGTTTTTATAAGTTTTTAAAAGATATTTTTACCAAATTAGGGCATATTTCACTTATATTTTAATATTTTTCCTCGAAATGGGTAATGCGCGTTTCACTTATGCACTGATAGGTCATGGTACATGGGGATGGTGATTAACTATGTCTGATTCAACGAGTTTTATTTTATCACTTTTTTAGAATCATAAAAAATAAATGAAAAACGACCCCCCTGGAGTCATCTTTAAGCTCTTTTCTGACTCTCGAAACATGAAAAGATCACATAGTACTTGTCGTTTCGAACTCGTTATGGTAAATGAAATGGCATCTACTCAGTATAAGCTTAACCCTTTTCTAGATTGAGATAGACTATTGTACGAAAAAGGAATACCTTAGTCGAACATGGCTAAGCGGTTCTCTTGGATATCGTTTTCTACCTTTTCGGATTCAAGAGACTATTTACGAAAAGGGACCTTTGGAGTTTTCTTTTTCGCCTCTTTTTCAAACTCTTTAAACATGAAAATATGCTGAGTTTTCACCTCCATCATACTCGTGAAACTTAAACGACGCTGGAATTTTCACCATGATGAGATCAAGTTTCTCCTTCCTATGACTCGTTAAACTTAATAAGATGGATTCATCCGAAGGATGAACTTATACGTCAAGCATATGCTATCCCCTTCAATCTCACGATAAAAATAATGGGGTACTCATTAACAATAGTGGGGGAAAAATGAAAGTGAACATCTCTTGTGTTTTATGTAAAGGCATCATGTCTCTCTTGAACATGACACTTATCTGTTGCTTGTGTCAGGTTTGGGTTATCCTCACTTCAGCACTTGCCTTCCTGGGTTTAGGAAATCCATTTTGCCTCTCATCTAATTATATTGCTTCGTCATGATGTCATGTGGTCCCATGTTGAGTCAAATGTTGCCAAATCCTAGAGTCGTTTCGCCGATATGTTCAGCAGAAGTCTCATCTACAGTTTTTACCGCTTATACATTGTCTGACTTTTTGTCGCAGTCTTGAATCAAACTTACCTACTCTACTATATCATTGTTTCATGTCGATGATGTGGGATATATTATGGCCCTCCTTCGATGGATCACTTCCTGTCGACTTCAGCTCATTATCCAGGAAGATGATCTAGAAACTCCCTTATAGTACCTTAGAGCTTGCATGCCTCAATGGCAAGTTGTTTGCATTCGATGATAGGTTTACATAATTGGCCTTCGATCGAATGATTCTATGGGTGTTCGACTTCAACTTCATTATTCACACACATGGATTGTGCCAATTTTAGCTTGAGAGCCATTGTCATTCTTGGTGGTTTATCTCATGCCTTTTAATGGTTTACATCATTGATTGGTAATTAGGTGGTTTTCTATCATGTTCAACTTTGATACATCTATTCACATGGTAGAATTCCTACATTGATTGGATTGAGATAGAGATGAAGACCTTGGGTTTCATATGATAAATCCAGGTTGCATGGAGTTGTGAGTTATTCATGATTATACACATAATTATATGGATGACTATGACCATACCATGGGTCCATATATATGATCCTTTCTATTCAGATGGTTGCTTCCATATTGTGGATCCATGCACATGATCCCTTCTATTCGGATGGCTGTGCCCATGCCATGGTTTCATGTATTATTATATGCCTATTCATGTATCATTAGGCATGTTTATATCAGAGATGCCAAATTTGTATATGTATATGTATATGCTTGATTTGTAGGTCTCTTGATGATGTTTTACCAGTCCTTACCTTGACTTGTAAAGCATTTCATCCATCACTCCTTGTTCTGACTTGGTGAAGGAGCACTTGAAACCCTAAATTTCAGGACCAACGCTCTTTTCTCCACTACTTTCCCGTGCTGATGGCAGGCTAGATTTCTTTGACCTAGCACTGCCAGTGCGGGTTTTGATATGAAATTTTGCGCTGAACCTCTTCTGGTAGGGTTTTTCAAGATGGAGGAGAAGCTTCACATACTAGAAACTTTGAGAACAATGAGTTGGATGTTATTGGGTAGAGATATGGTCGAGCTCTCCCATTTGGATCTCTTGATCCTATCTTTAAAGGACTTCCCCTTGATATGTGGACCTTCCTCCCTCTTTTGTGGATCCCTGACTCCCTCTCCCTTCTTATAAATCAAATCCCCTCCATCCCCAAATGGTTGGTCATTGATTGCTTGCATTCCTACACTGAGATTATGCCTAAATGCTGCCCATCTAACTTGGCGAAGGAGTGCTTGAAGAGTCTTGGCTCGGACTTCAAAATCCACCAAAAGGAGGTCTCCAACATCAAGGCAATGGTTGTATGCTTCCCTTTTTGATTTATTAATATATACATCTGATGTTCACTTTCCATAAATGTCTAAATATTTATGCATTGAGCTTGATACCCCTTGATCTATCAAGCAGTTTATGTTTGATATATACTATGTATGCTCTTGTATCTTGTATTGTCCTTTGATCTCTCTTGCAGGTACTCAAACGTAAGGAACAAGTGAGGAGTGAGCCTGGAAGCTAAGGGATCGAAGTCATCATAAAGGGTTGAGTAATTAGCATCAGAGCGAGGTAGGCTTCTCTCTCTGTGCACATTTTTAAACATAAGCTAGGAAATTTTGCATTACTTTGTTCAGTTTGTTGCTAGACTCACTCATTGGGCTAGAGAGATTGCCTCTATCCGCAAAGGGAATTTATCTTCAAAACACAAATAGTATTCTCCTTTCTCCTTTTAGATGCAAAGTGATGAAAAAATTTAGTGTTATTGTCCCCCACTGCTACCCATATCGCTTTACTTTTCAAATCAATGCTATTGGAATATTTATGTTATAGGTTATTATTATCCATTATGCAAAAGGTTAATAATGTATGATATCATTATTTGATGATAAGAGTCTGCATTGTTATATGTTGCTATTGGCCTTTTAGTAAGCTTGATTATCTTCAGTTCAAGTGTTGTCAAATTAGAGTTGTACTATCCACCATATTTAATTTTTCAATACATAATATGTCGACATCATATAGTATGGGTGGATTATTTGCGAATTGTCTCAAATTTCGCGGTCATATTGTATTAACAAATCAATTCATGCCACTGCCTATCAGAATGACGATGGTCTTGTTTTTTCATTCAACAACACTACAACTCATTACTCCTGACATTCAAACAACCATAGCCATTGACCATCACTCAATGAAACTTGCGTGCAAACAAAATACTCTCTTCAACCTTTGAAGAATTTCCATCATGACCTCAAACATAGTTGCAATGGTCTTAAGCGCACATGTATGGAACCCAATATGTATTCTAATTCAACAACCAAAAATTATGTTGCAAAGTGCTCATATTTTAATTTTGTGTTTTATGGTTTTTTATATGAAAGTTGCTTTACTTCGCAAATCCAAGGACTTAAATCTTAATATTTTCTATATTTCATAGTTCTAGAGTGTTTCTTTGACATTTTACATAAACTTTAGTTTCCAAATCGAAGGGCTTAATTCTTAATATTTTTGGAATTTCTCGAGTAAGATTACGAATTACACTATATATATATATATATAACTTTGCAAGAGATCCTTTTAAAAAACACTATTTTTCTTTAAAAATATTTTAGAATGATTCATTTGTTTTGCTATGAGGTGAACTTTTCAAGTGTTATGAATATAAATAATTGATAATTAATTGTTAATAATGATTAGTGTATTGAAGATGCATGTCCCAAAGGACATGAATATTCGTGAAGGGGCACCTTGCCTAGTATATAGCCAGAGGTCTCATTTATAACATCAGCATATCATATCTTGTACATTCAAACATTTTTATATAATTATTGCTCATACTATAATGGATACTTATATATTCCAGACATTCTGAATATTTTTGCTGTGTAAACGAACTTTGTTTGTTACATTGGTATTATAGCTATTTGACCCTTTGGCTACTTAATCGTTGCACAGAGCTAATATGATTCGTTGTTTGGCCATCAACTCTCCATCAATTTCGTTGTCATTTTGATTGAAGTGTTTTCTACACAACATTTTGAGCTTCTCCATTATATGTGTTTTGTCATTCAAGCCTTTGGCCATAAAGGAAAAAAGTAAAAATGATATAAAATAAAAAAAAGTTAAAAAATCAAAATATAAAAAAGGGAGTATAGATATATATTAAAAAATAATATTATATATATATATATATATATATATATATATATATATATAATATATATATATATTATATATATATATATATATCTATATATATATATATATATATATATTATATATATATTATAAAATTAATTAATTAATTTAATTTAATTAATTTAATTAATTAATTCGTTTGTTTGTTTGTTTGTTTTGTTTTTTTTGTTTAAATTGGGAAAAAAAACTATTGAGTATCTGTACAAGTTGTATAATTGACAAATTAAAAATTAAAGTTGTTGAATTATAGCCTGATCCATACAATTATCATTTAAAAACCATACAACAATATATTGCCCGAACAAGAATTACAGAGATATCATCAGATTAATTAAAATAAAAATTAGAGTAAAAATTAGGGAAGAAACAAATTAGAATTACAAATGAAACAATAAATACAAATCCAATAACCTTGGATATCAATCGATCAAAGGACACTATATACAGAGAACCAAAAAATTGTATTTACATAGTGTTGGGCCCTATAAAATCAATTAAAGAGCAACTATAATTTCTATTCTAGATATTTGACGCGGTGCCAACCATAAAGGAATCTTGGATGTGTTTCGGTGGAGGCAACATTTAAAAAAATTAAACAAAAATATATATCACACAATCCAACCACCAAATGCCAAAAGAGTCACAATGTTTGTACATCGAATGATAGAGCCACCATATAATGATTTGACAAGTTGTATTACCAACACTGCACACTCGACCATACATAGTCGCTATTGTGAAGTTTCATCACATTGTAGCAATCCGTACATCCATTAATTCACTATCGTTGCCAGAATTAACCATGACCACTACCCATAGATACTAGTTAGTTGCCTTTTGTACATTTGTCGTCTATACCCGTTCCATTGCAATCAACATCCAGTGCTAATAAATGAAAAATGATGTGGAATTGTAAAAGTAGAAAAAGAGGATCCGAATAAACAATACATTTGGTTGCAAATAACATAAAAGGAGGTTACTTTCAGGTTGGTGGCTTGTTATGTTTCCCCAAAAAACTCAAAGATCTATAAAAGAAGAAATTTAGACAATGAAGACCGGTATGCCTCATTAAAGAGAGATATCTTTATTCAACTCTCTTGGGGAAATATTGTTAATAGGTGACTTTAACGTAAGGACAACTAACAACCAATCCCTCCAGTTGAGCAATGAAGAAAGATGAGAAAATGATTCCCTATGGTTGGAATAGGGGGGTGGTCAACCTTGGGAAAGGGATTCACAAGGTGAAAATGGGGGTGTGAAGCACTTTGGGGCAGAATTATTAGGGCTCTATAGTTTGTTTAGCATGGTTATTTGCAATGGAATGAGAAGGTGGCCAACTTCAGGAAGTATCACAGGAAAAACTTATAATGGTCAATGTGTGGTAGATTATGTAATCTACTCTCAAAGTTTCACCTCTAGATTGTTGATGTTTGATATTGGGGATTGTCTTATTGAAATGAAATCTGATCATGCCCCTCTATTTGTTAAGCTATATTTTACCCATAATATTCCACATAATAGGAAAACTCTTGGAATACAAAAGAAATCTCTTTACAAAGGAAAAACCCTCATAAATAAGGAAAATAGGGAAAGATTCAATGTTTCTCTTAAGCAACAATTTCCGACTATAGAGCATGGCATGGTAGATAAGACAACCAATGAGGTGGGTTGTCATGTTCATTGCAGTTTGCTGATCCCAACAATTCACAAGGCCTTAAGTGCATGCAAAAGGTCCCACCCCAAGAAGAAAGGCAAGTAGTTTTTCGGCAAATCCATGGTATGATGAAGAATGCAAGGCAACCAGGAGGTCTCTAAAAGAGAGAAAGTGGAGCAAAGAAATCAAGAAGAAATATGAAAAAATAGTGCAATAAAAAAAAGAAGAATATGTAAATGGAAGAAGCAAGGAGTTAATCTCTCTTAGAAAGCACAACCTAAAGGAATTTTGGAAAGAGCTACAACAAAAGTGAAAGCATACTGAAAACATTATTATAGGTGGCTAATGGTTGGAGTATGTGAGGCTCCTTTATGAGCGGGTGCACGAGAAAGATATTCCCCCCACAATGAGAAATTCAGTAGAACTATTCACAAAGGATGATATCAAGCAAGGAATAAAGAATTTAGCAAGTAGTAAAGAAGAGGACATAGACATGCTTAAAGATGAATTCCTAAAATGGGGATTTGAGCTCCTTGCTCCTCATTTAAAAGGAATTTTCAATGGGATCATCTAAGATAACTTTTCGGGGGACTGGACTACTAGTGTGGTCATTTCTCTCTTTAAGAATGGAGATATCAATAACCCTTATAACTACCACATTATAATGGTCAACCCCTTCATGGGCAAGCTTTTTGGGAGCATGATAGAGTGAAGAAGTAGCAGTTGGGCAGAAAGTGAGGGGGAAAGGGAAAAAGGAAAAATAGGCTTTAGACCTAGACATTCTACCATTGAATACTCTGTCTCCCAACAATTTGACTCAAATTTCGAGCGGGAGCACTCGTTGGATGTGGAACTTAATTTTGCATCGATGGAGTACCCATGTTGCATACTTTTGATGGACCCTACTACACGAAAAATGTTAAATACATAAAAAAGCGTGATTCAAAATTTGAGTATAAAATCATAGGGAGATAAGTTGAAAATATGAGTTGAAAAAGTAGTTTTTTTCTTTTTTCCCTCCAAAACTTGATGAAGTAATCTAATCTTATTTTATTATTTCCATTATTATTTTATAATATTCTTTAGGAGGCCCATTTTATACCTCAATATTTCTCTAATGATCCATTATTTCCATATTTATTTTACAAAAATAGGGATGTACAAAAGCATAAAAAAATATGTTGTGACATATAAATGAAGAGCTAATAGTTCTTGTGCAATTGACGAATCTCACACTAAGGAAGTAGGATATGTAGCATATGAAAAAATAAGGAGATTACCATAAAAAATACTTATCAAATGCAATGTTCTTGTTGAGATATATGCAGGAAACTATAATACAAAAGATGGCCTTGTTAATGGCGCAGATGGAATATGCAAAAAAATATGAAAAATAACAAAAATGGATAGATTTTGTAAATCCAGAAATTAGTAAACTACAAAGAATAAAGTATCATCAACTATATGAAGAAAAAATTTCATCGAATTGGTCTCCAATATTAAGTGTTCCGAGACGGTTGACATGTAATAGCAAGAGCTTTAGAACTATAGTGTAAAAACAATTCCCGATACAATTATCTTGTGCTAGAATAATTCTTCGATCTTAGGGTTTAACGTTGAATGGTAGTACATTTGATCCAAGTGGCATATTGACACATGAACTAATTTACACAACATTGTCACATGTTAGAACCATGGAATTGTTGTATCTTCTTCAAAAACTAACACAAAACAACTTTTGTGTGAATAAGAAAATATTAGAAGAAACTAAATACTTAAGAACTAAAGTGTCATGGAAATCAAGATACATAGAGAAGCTGATAGCAAGTGCAAGTACTTTAATGATTGCAAGTTTGAATACACATTGTCTACATGCTCATGTAAATGACTTTGTGCGTGATGAATACCTAATGAATGCTATCTAAAATTTTTGCTGTCAAATACTGAATTTCGCAAATTCAATTTCAACATATTAGTGGTTACTTGCATACAAGAAAACGTATAAATTGTATCAACAAAAAACTTTTATGACAACAAAATAAAACTTGTTTTGTTGAAAGTATATTTCCAATGCTGAATATGCATAGTAAATGTATATGTTGTGCCACTTGTATCTGTTTCAACAATCAATGAAGCGATAACAATATAAAGAACACAATTCATGCTTGGTGATTATATTTTTCTACTTATTGGGGATTTGCATATTGAAATCAATTCAAATAACAAACAAAGTAAAAAATTATTAGAGTACATGCGCTGCGAACAATTACAAGAAGTAACACAAAAAAATATTTTCGAGAAGAAGACAATTATTGATTACAATTGAAAGAATTTTCCTCTACAACAACGTCATGTTCATATTTTACATTCATACTAGAGTGATCATGATGAAATTCATGCTTGGCTACACTTTCTATAATTTTAGCCTTGCACAAGCTATGCAATTATTATTATTATTTTGAAGTAGTGAAGTTCACTGGCAATTATAAATGAAATACAATTTTTTGTTGTTGCAAATCTTAGCTTTTTCATATAAGCTATAACTGGTAATTTATTTGTTCGTTCCCATGCGAATTCCAAAATGGATATGTAATTAATCTAACTATCCCAAGGCAATAACAATTGTGGATCGCACAAATCGTATATACTTTCGAGGTACGAGTATTCTTAAATATTTAAGTATTTGTTCCTTTTTTCCATTTACTTTTTTCAATATTTGATAGTCCAGATTTGTTTATTCTATTATCATAACTTAAACTAATAAATTATTGCAAAAAATAAGAAAGGTACACAAGTGTTGTGTGGAATTTGTGAATGTGCGGAATTGTTGTTTTTTTGCATGTTCCTTTTTTGCATATACTCATCGCTTCACAAATTTTCCTTGCATATTTCCATCTCACGTGATGCTTTTCCATACGTTAATGAACTTTTTAAAAATGTGATTAATTTTTGAACTAAACTTGATTTATGGAACAAATTATGAGATATGGTTACTTTTGAAAATATGGTTAATTGGCCAAAGATGCATACGTCTCTTAGCTTTTTGAAATCTGTTTGCCAGGTTATTCGTAAATCAAGGTCGACAATGACAGAGTAGTGGGGACTAGCCATACAACCAAATCGCTTAGAAATAGAGATAATTGAGCATATCTTTTGTAACGAGAATTATTATCGAAAACTTGTATGTTGATTGTCATTATCGCAAATAATTCATAGTAACGTAGAAGCAACACACATAATAATGAATGAGATGGTTTTGGAAATTCTAGATTTATTTTTGCTAGTTTCCATAAACATTAGCTTTGGTATCTTCAATGGTTGTTTATTGAGAAATGTCTTGTATAATAGATTGCACACTTGAAATAGTAAGAGTTTATTTCGTGCATGCAATAGTAACAGCTAGCAAGTATACAAAAAAACAGAAAATTGTGCAGCTAAGCGGCATTGGGAGAGTTATTAATTAAGAAAGTGTTTTTAGGTACAAAACAAACATGGCTAGCAGAGGAAGAAAATAAGATATTTGTATTGATATGATTAACTTACTTTCTCGTGTCTATGATAAATTTAATTGGTCGATTGTATATGAGCATTATGTGACTCTGCAGAAGGAAGAGAAGAACAATAACACGATTTGGACTAGCGAATTGGCGAATGCTGCATGTGTGCCAGAAGTTTTCGATTTCAGGGAAATTATTCATTTGTGCACATTTTTATTATTAGTCAAGAACAAGAACAATTATGTTACCAGTGAAAAGGATTCCTCTGGATATGAAGGCATTTATATTGATATTCAAGTTACCGAAACCTAATAAATGTTTGAAATTATCAAAAGAAAAGAGTTTCCCAATGTTAGAAATAGATAAGGCTAACGTTGTTGCAAATTTCATTTCGCTAAGTTGCCAAGTTCCTTGCAATATTTTTGTCCTAGATATTTATTTGTTTAAAGAACCATTTAGGGACTTTTCTTGGCTCTGTGTGTGTGTCATGGGATGATAAACTACAACAAATGCTCTAAAATGCATTCTCTATATGCTTTATCACACATACAAAAAATATTGTATATTCGACTGGGCTAATATCATTTCTAATGAATTAGCTTCTCATATAGTCAATTTATCCAAGACCAATAAGTTCTTCATGATGACATATCTCATAACAACTTTGGTTTTCAACCATGCCTTTCATGGTTTTCCATATAATACTAAATTCAATGTGAATCAAGAACCATTGTAGTTTTGGTATCCTATACAATGGAAGAATAATACTTCTTTAAACTTTTGTCTAATTCAAGATGTATCTGTGAAGCAAGTCAATTTCATGGTAACTAGACTAGAGCCTCATCAAATATCTGCACAGGCACAAGTTTTCCTATGGGGCAAAGGTATGCATGAAGAAAGAGAAAGCAATACACTATTTATGGATTTCAAGGTAAGCCATTGTTATCGCCAAAATTTGTTATATATAGGTATTTCGTTGCTAAAGCATGTGGCAATATTGTCACTGGTTGATTATATTTGAAAGTAAAAAGACAAGACAATTCATTTCTTTGCCATTTATTGTTGGAGAAATCTGAGTGAAGAATGTGGCTCATGTTACAGAGCTCATAGGGACTTTACATCCTCTTAACTTGAGTGAAGTTAAATCCATTAAATCCTTTGATAAAGAGGGCCTATTTAGAGCAAAATTGGAAACTATTGGGTATGAAAGCTTGTTTCCATAAGTTAAAGAACAAAGTGAAGAAAGCCAAAATGCATCAACAAAAAATCAAGGGATAGTCATAGACGTTGAAGAAATAACCGAAGAATCAGGTACTAGTACTTTCGTAGAGTAATCTATATGTTTCACAAACGATACTGATGCAAGTTCATCCTCGAGTGAAAACTGATAAAAGATACTACAAATATTAAATTGGCTCATGATAGGCTATTAGGTACCAAAAATGACAAAGAAGATGACCGAACATTCAATTTAGACAAAAGGTATACTGGTCAATCAGTCAAATCTAAGAGTTTTACGAAAACATGAAGTGTAGAAGGAGCTCTAGACATAGAAGTTAAAAAGTTGCGCTACCTGATTGGGTTAGTGCTACTTTTGCAGAGGATCAGAAAACAATGCAGAAAATTACTCAAGAATTTATTATTTTTTATCACTATTTAATCATATTGCAAAATGAAAAGTATGACATGATCGGTAAAAAATTGAAGATTGAGAAAGTAAAGCTTCACAACAAAAAAGTTTATGATCAAACATAAATGGATATTGATATGTCTGGAGTTGCAACCACATCATTCATGAAACTGCACCAAGCTACTAGTGCCATACTTACACAATCTATTAGCCAACAACAAGCATACAAATTGAGCCTGAAAATAATAATAAAGGACATAGAAGATGCTCTAAATTTGTGTCCTTTGTTGATGACTTCATTATCAATAGGAAAAACACCGTTATAAATTTCTATGTGCGACTGATCACATATATTTTCCAAATCGATCAATCTTCTTAATGTGGTGAAAACATACATTATCGATAATATATGTGAAAGATTGAAAATAATTGAAGGTGCATGGCAAGGAGATTCCGATTTGGAGCATTTATTACAAAGAACAAGGTCATTTGTCAATTTAATTGTAAGTGATAAGGAAGAGGACAATTGTTCCATAAACAATGACTTATAAGCTTTTATGCACATACTTCATTTGCTTCATGATATAGAAAAAAAGGGAATGATCTTATGCACGCTAATCAGATGAAGCAGATCAAAGATGCATGGTATCAAAGAATTAGAAGACCCGAGAACATTACTTCTTAGTGTGAAAACATAGAGAATCGAAGAGTAAATGCTTATGTCAAAGTTGTCTAGATTATGTAGGATCTGAATGGTCCATGTATCACATGTGACTTTGGATTAATTTCGAGAGAAACAATGATGGTTGAATTGGATTAGCTAAAACAATCAAAGGCAACAAAATTTGATAATACAATTGATTTTAGTACACAGGAAATTAGTAAATGGCTAGTTATTTGCTAATGTTAATAAACAAAACTTTGCTATAGCTGTACAATTCCAAGGAGAAGTTAGGAAAATTGAAAAGGACATATTCAATCAACATATCAAACAGGAAAGTACAATTGATCCTATGAAAACTTGGATCCAGGTAAAGCTAAAGAAAGTGCTTGGACAAATTGGAAAATGAAAAAACAATTGACAATTAAACAATCAATATCTATGGTTTACATATTGTGAGTCTTCTTAAATTTTGGAACATATGACCAAATCTTATGTTGTGAGTCTTCTTAAATCTTGAAACATTTGTTTTTGTCTTTAACTGTGATTAAATGTTTAGGTTTCTGAGATATGTTATCATGAATTAAGCCATTTTTTGGATACAGTTTCTTGTTTTTATTTGCAGATGCCTTTTTCATATTGCGGTTCATGACGGTCAGATTCCAGAGTTCACTCCGACAAATTCATTTACTTTTGTGGTTAAGTATAAAGGTAATGTAAATTCACTTACATAAGGGATTTGATTTTCACATGCCTTTTTTTCTTTTCTTTTCTTTTTCAGAGTTTGATTATCATTCATTACATATTTTAAATTCATTATGGTACAATTATTGCTATTTTGTTTCGAACTCTAGGTGTTGAAAGTTAAAGAGAGAAAAAAATCAAAATGGCTATAATGAATATACTAGTGAGATAGGATATTAGAATAGTCTCATTATGGACATAATAACTATAATGAATAGCAATGTAGTATTATTGTTAATGCAATTGCATTAGTTATTGTTTAAAACTAATTGCCCTGTGCAAATTACAAGAATGTTTACCAATATTGTGAACACTACCGATATGATGGTGATTGTTGGCTGAAACGAAAATGAATATTCAATAATAGTTTTTGGTTGTCAGAAATTTGTTTCATCTTTCATGTTTAATTTAATCATATCTATGGTAGTTGACATTTGAATCTGGGTACAATTCTTGTTACTGTAATTTTTTTTCCGTTATTGTTAGAGAGTTTTTAGGCACGAATATTGATCACTCTGTTCTAATTCTGAAGTTATTTACCGATTTTGTGGAATGCTATAAAATGACGTTTGTGAAAAAGTTTAGGAGGATATGCTTCGTGTTCTTCATTATCCCTAAAGACTTTTAAAGCATAAACAATGATCACTCTATTCCAATTCTAAATATGTTTACCAATTTTGTGAAATGCTATGAAATAATGTTTTTTTGTAACAATTTACAAGGATATGCTTTATGTTGTTACCTGTATACATTGTTTACTTTCGCATTGTTTATATTCCCCTCCATGAGAAAAATGTAGACCTACATAAAACATGAGAATAAGCATTGATTGCAAGGTTTGAACAAATGTCTAATTAATATTATTATGTTTCCTTGTGCAAGGATTTTACTGTGCGGAGGACGAAGAATGTATATTTACGGTAATAAATTGATATAGTTGCTAGTATCAATGTTTTCATTGTGCACAATGGCAAGGTGGAGTCGAAATTTTTATCGAGCAATAACACTAGCTATAGTAGCAACAATGCCAATGCTAATATTATGAAAACTCTTTCTGCAACTCAACACTCATCATTATTGATTTTACGCATCTCTACACACGTATGCGTCCAACAATATGTATTAGTATTTGATTACATAAAATCGAAAAATTAATATTGAGTAAATATTGACCAATATTATATATCAAATTTGCAATTAATATTATTATGTTTTCTTTCGTGAAGCTTTAACTATGCGGAGGACAAGTTGTGTGCAAGCGGAGGAGGGTGCAGAGGGAACTTTGTTCCTCAGGGACAAAAATTACATAGGAGCATAATACAACAAAAGAAGAAAGGGTGAGTGAAGAGTCATGAATACAAAGTACACATATTTTCTGATTGCACGAACTTTCGCATTTCCACACTTAGTTTATATCAAGAGTAAAGTTTTCATATTGACAGCAAAGAGTTTTGCATCTTTATATACATTTCCATTGTTGTATACCATTTTGATACAAATTATAAAATGTCATACATAAAAAAATGTAGTGTGATGTTTCTTTTTATCAATTTCCCATTTTTTTTCTCTATTTCTCTATTTGCATGCATCAAGTGCACCAATTTATATGATTTGTTGACACGTGTAGAATTTCAAATAAACTTAATCAATGTTTGGTGATACTCTTTAACGTCTATTAGGCAATTAATTAGTCACGAATTCATTAAATAATTCTATGTTGGAGCTAACTGATCACGTCTGTGAACAATATTTATGTGCGCTTGTCTTGACAACTTGTACAACAATATTCATGATGATAATGAGTTCATATTTATTTTAATTGGTAAATTCATCCTACTTAGTACACATATATCAATGATATTAAAGAAATAACAATTAACAAAATAGAAAAAATGAAATACTTTCTGATTTTCGAGATTTATCTCCCATACTTTCCATAAACATCTACTTTGGTATTTTCAGTTACTATTTATTGAGAGTGTTTAGTGTATCGAGAAACCTATAGTTAAACAAACAAAAAAAAATATTTGTACTCATAAAATTTTTTTATAAGAAGAATTTCGGCGTAAATCACATGTAGAAAATCATTGTCGACGCGTTTCGAACCAGCGAAAATGGTTCATCGTCAGGACAAGTTGAATGAACAAATCTCGCTATGCATATTAAATAGATAGCATAACATTCTAGATCAAGTAATGGTCTAGAATGCAATTTTTTTTATTTGCATTTAGTTTGAGTACATATAGATCATATATGAATTCAGTAACAGATAAGAAAAATAACATTAAGATTTGGAAAAGTAAAATGCATTGAACATAATTCGACAATTTTTTTGTAAATCTAGATTACAATGATCAAGCTTCAAGATTTTCGGTGCTCTACGAGGTTTTGATGGTGTTGAATCCATTTCCACCATCAAAAAAACGATTTAAACACTTTGATTGCTAAATTTTTAAAAGAAAAAATGCTAGATTTCGATGAATTTTGAGCGTTCGAGATTTTTTTTTGCTTTGGTAGGCAATGCCGAAGAGTTGGCATAAATTATTAATTCGCGATTAATAACATTTATTGGCAAACACTTTTGTCATAAATCATGGGAAAATGTGTATGCAACTAGAACACATTATGACAATTAGCTTTGTACCATGATTTTCAAAATAGTGTGTCAGAATATTTTTAAATCAAATTTCATTTAGTTGTTTTTCATACTACAATATCAAAACAAAATGAATCGACATTGACCTAGTGGTGGATGCCACCTTAGAAACTAAATCTATTCATGGTAGAGGTAACTAACCACGTCTCCACATAATATTTATTTGACAATTTTTACAGTTTTTGTTGACATTTTCAAAGCTAATTGCCATAATCATAAATAATTTATACTTATTTTCTATCGTAAATTTCTGGTTCTAATGAAACATATTTATATGATATGGTTTTGGAATATTGGGATTTATTTCCATTACTCCCATTAAACGTTTGCTTCGATATTTTCAATTGCTATTTATTGAGACTATCGTATGTAGCAGTTTCCAAACGAAAAATAGTAACAAATGGTAATTATGAATGAACTAGAGAATTGTGAAGTTGAGCAAGATTGGAAATGAAAACAAGTAATAGAGAAACGAAACCAACTATTTGCACTCATACAATGTATTATTTTTCTTATACATATAAGAACTTTCAATGTTCGTTTTCCTATGAGCGATATCTATATCTGTCAATGGTAAAGAAAAGAAATAATGACATTTGCAATGGAAAATTGATGAATGCTATAGCGAATAAGTTCTTGAAGTTGTGTGAAGTAAATACTCTCCTGGGCTCACAACTGGGCAGACTAAACATTATTTAGTAATTCATTTTCTCAACTCCTCAATTTCTTTCACATTGTTCTTTGCAATGCGTTTCTCTGTTTATACAGTCATCTATGGATTTCTATTTTCTCTTTTCACACCTTATAACACAAGAACTATAACAAATTTTCTAAAATCCATTTTCTATTTGCTTTCTCACTAACACAAAATAAATTGTACAATCGACTAAGCTTAGTTTGATTTTCAATTAAACTACTTCGCAGTTAGTCATTGTGTCTAACAATAATAGTTTGATTATCATGCCATGTCTTTGAGGACTTACCATAATTGTTGGGTTGCGTTATATTCTTTCCATGACTAGCTGTCCTATTTAACCGAGGGGTTAGAGGGGGGTGGTTAGCCCCAATCTACGGGGTTCGGGGCAGTGCCATGGATAATATTTTTTTGGACCCTATATTAGTTGAGCGGACTTACCTATGGTTTTGTGCATGGTTTTCGCACATGGTTTTGGGCGCGATGGTGTTCGGTCCATGGTATTGGATGCTTTGGCATGTATATATATGTATTGTAACATTGAAAGGAACATAATGAAAAATCAATCTGGTAGTCTCGGTTTTGGGATCCAGGGGAAAATCTCTATGTATATTTGTTTTATGTGTTATGCTCTTATTATTATTTATTTTCTATGTTTTAGAATTTGTATGCAGGTAATTTCTGTATGGGGTTAAAACCTACATTTGGTATCAGA
>APFE030850382.1:9173-26041 GCA_000404065.3 Pinus taeda
ATATATATTTCTGTGTATCATGAAGTTTTTCACTTCATCTGGTATCAGAGCGGTTCAGTTCTTAGGTTGTCCATCCGCTGACTCTATTTTCCACTCAGTCCAGCTGCGTCTTGTTGTGAACAACTATATTGATAGAATAGATGTGCATTTCCCCCAGCGGCAGTGGAAAAAAAAAATATTTATTGCTAAAGTCGGATTCGTAGTAGTCTTCACACAATTTTCTAGGACGTAGGCAGCCTGTGCGTGGGGCAGCGGGCCACCAAGGAAGGCCACTGTGAGCATGGCTCAATTCGGGAATAGTCGGCCCAAGATTGTTGGCGGGTTCTATCTGTGTGGATAGGTTTTATCTGCGTAGGTGTAAGCCAGCGTCTGCGTGGGTGTGGGTAATCAATAGACAGAACAACTGCACCACAAGTAATAGCCGCCACCTTGCACATGCTCATTCTATTAATTGGCGGCTTGCTGTTGATAATTCGTTGGTAGAATCCGCCCGTGACAACGGAATTTATGTGCAGAGATACTAGGAGCAATGGACGTGAGTGAGATTGAAGGGTGACGTCTAGTAATTCTTTTTTTTTTTTTATTTTTTTCTTCGATCATATGTCATTTGAAACTTTATAAAAAAAAGAAGGAAAAATTAAGCTAGCAGATAAATACACACCCCCACAAACTCGCTCAATGTTGACAATGACAATGGCGTATTTCCAAAAAAAACTGGTTGACACGGAGCATAAGATAAATAAAAACAACGATGAGGTCAATAAAAGATTAGATGATTTCCAGATCAAGCTTAATGGGCAGGCTAACGAAATCAAAAGTCTTCGAGATATGAAAAATTGAATAGAAATAAAGATGGAAAATCATCGTGTCCAATCAAAAGTGGATCACAAAGAGACCTTAAAATTGCTGAAACTTCTGTGTGAAAAGATGAATTATACACCCACACAACTACTACAAGAAGATGAGGAAAATCAAGAGCACAACTCATCAGATTCAACGAAATCAATAGACTCTCATGAAAAATCTGAATCCCCAAAAAAATCAATGACACCCCACCAAGAAATGAGTAACGCGACTCTTACAAAGAAGCAACTCTGGGATACCTTTACCAATCAACACCCCTTTTTCACTCAACCATTAGCAACATACCAGCGAAGGGAAAAAGTCGAGATGCCTAAATTCAATGGAAACGAAAAAAACAATGTTGCATGGATAAATAAAGCAAAAGAATACTTTGAGATATATGACATCAATGATGAGGATGAAAAGCTCAGGCATGCATCCATGAAAATGGAAGGGGAGGCATATAATTGGTATATGTGGTGGAAAAAGACAACACACATCATCAGTTGGAGAAAATTTAAGGATGCATTCTTTAAAATATTCCAAGGTGTAAAGGAAGAAGAGTTCTTTTCAAAACTCATCAAATTACGACAAAAAGGAAGTGTGGACGAATACACTCAAGAATCGGAGACCTTAGTAACACGAGTACATGGGTTATCAGAATCTCGTCTAATTCAATCATACGTCTCAGGACTCAAAACCAATTTACAAGTAGAACTTGAGATGCATGACATTACATCAATAGAAGTAGCAAGACGAAAAGCAAAAATAGCTGAAAAGAAATTCGAACAAATATTTTGGTCAAAATAAGAAAAAACATATTCAAGACGAAGAATACCGAGTATGCAGACTCAAACAATACAAGATATGTTCCACCACATCGTCGTGAATATGAAAAATCTAATGTGGAAATGCAAAGGATAAAAGAGGGTAAATGTAAATGTTGTGGTGAGAAGTGGGACCCCAAACATAGATGCGCTAAAGGAAAAGAACCAAAGAACCTATATAATTGTGAAGCAACCAATGATTCAAATAGTGAAGATTTTGACATAGAAGAAACAAAAGATGCCCCAGAATTCTCACCAAAATTAGATGACGGAAGTATTCCGCAAGTGTCATTATCAACTATGACAAGTATATCACAACCTCAGACCTTAAAGTTAAAAGGACACATAAAGAAGAACCATATAGTGGTTCTCGTCGACTTTGGTAGCACAAACAATTTTTTAGATGCAACCGTGGCAAAGAGACTCAATATTTTTTCATTTCCCTTACCAAACATGAAAGTGATGGTAGCTGACAGTAAGGAGATTGAAGAGGTGGGGAAATGCCATAAGGTCAAATTGCAGAGTCAAGAGCTTAATTTAGAGTCTTCGTTCTTCAAGGTACCGTTAAGAGGAGTAGATGTAGTCTTAGGTATCCAATGGCTACAAACTTTAGGTACTTATGCCGCCAACCATCAAGTAAAATTTATAAAATTCAAATGGGGAGGTTAGAAGTACAAATTACACGGATTCCAAGCACCATAGAATCAAATTGTATCATCATCTTAGATGATGAAGATGATTCGAAAAGGAGCACCTGCTTATGCAGTACAATGTCACCAATTAGATATGTTATCTGCAAATATGACCAGTGAAGAATCACCAGATATACAAGATCTAATTCAGAAACATGAAAACGTATTTCAAGACCTACCTATGAAGATGTTGCCTAATAGGGAAATTGAGCATATAATAGAAGTCAAGGCAGGGTCAGACCCCGTCAACATAAAACCATACCGATATCCACATCACATAAAACGAAAATTGAGAAATTAATCCAAGATCTTTTAAAATGTGGGATCATCTCAAAATGTAAAAGTCCTTACGTTGCTCCAGTGGTATTGGTAAGGAACAAGGATGGTTCATTCAGGCTATGCATCAATTATATAGGATTAAACAAAATAACAATCAAAGTACTTATAAAAATTGGACTTAAGGTCAGGCTACTATCAAATTAGAATCAGATTGGAAGACATACCAAAGACAACATTCTGAACACATGAAGGTCACTATGAATTTAAAGTAATTTCGTTTGGATTAACCAATGTACCCGCAATGTTTCAAGCAACTATGAACGAATTATTTCATCCATATCTTAGAAAGTTTGTATTAGTATTCTTTGATGATATTCTAATTTATAGTAAAACTTGGAAAGAGCACTTACAACATCTGGACAAAGTTCTTACACTACTTAAAGAACATCAATTTTATGCAAAAAAATCCAAATTCACCTTCGGAAAGGAAGAAGTAGAATACCTTGGACACATTATATCCCAGGAAGGCGTAAAGGTGGACCCTAATAAAATCAACGATATAAAAGAATGGACCAAACCTGTCAATATATCCAAGCTAAGAGGGTTCTTAGGTTTGGTTGGATATTACCGAAGGCTTATTAAAAACTATGCACATATAACTGCACCTCTGACAAATCTTTTAAAGAAGAATTTGTTTCTATGGGATGAGGAAGGAGGAAGGTGTTTTGAAAAATTAAAGGAAATTATGTCTAATGCTCCCGTATTAGCAACACTAGATTTTTCTAAACCATTTATCATTGAGTGTGATGCTTCCGAATTCGATATAGGTGCAGTATTAATGGAACAAGGACATCCAATAGCTTTTGAAAGTAGGAATATCAACAAAAGAGAACGTCTCAAATCCACATACAACAAAGAAATGCTCACTATCATGCTTGCACTAGCTAAGTGGAGGCAATATCTTTTGGGAAGTAAATTTTCCATTCGAATAGACCACAACAGTCTCCAACATCTCCTTCAACAAAAAACACTTTCTGAAGAACAACAAAAATGGATTCAAAAAATCGCTACTTTTGACTTGGAAATACTATATAAAAGAGGTAAAGACAATGTAGTAGTAGATGCCCTATCCAGGAAACAAGAAGAACCAAAACTAATTGCAATTTCGATTGTTGTTCCTGAGTGGCTTAACGAAATTCGAAGTGAGTATGCCAAGGATCCAGAAATAAAGAAAATAATCAATAACCTTCCCAACAACTCAAAATTTGAGTGGAATAATGATATCCTATGGTACAAGGGAAGAATCTATCTAAATACAAATTCCAAGTTTAAATTTAAGATACTCAAGGAATCACATGACTCACCGTCAGCTAGACATGTAGGATTCTTTAAGACTTACTACAATGCATGTCAATCCTTCTTTTGGAAGGGAATGAATCATGATATTAAGAAGTATGTAGCAGAATGTGACACATGTCAAAGGAATAAAAGTGAAAATATTACGACATCAGGATTACTTCACCCTTTAAACATTCCAAATAAGAAATGGGAAGAAATCTTGATGGACTTTATCGAAGGATTACCAGTATCTGAAGGCAAGGACAAGATTTTCATAGTAGTCGACAAAATTACCAAATATGCTCACTTTATGGCAATAAAGTAATAATACTTAGCAAAAGAAATCGCTGAAATATTTTGCAAAAATATATATAAGTTACATAGTTTTCCGAAAGTCATTGTGAGTGATAGAGATGCCAAGTTCAAAGGTAATTTCTGGAAGGAACTGTTCAACCATATAAGAACCTACCTAAATATGAGTTCCACTTATCACCTTCAAACATATGGCCAAACAGAGGTTGTCAATAAATGTTTGGAGGCCTACCTACGTTGCTACACTATAGAAAAACAAAATAAGTGGGCTCAATGGTTACATCTTGCTGAGTAGTGGTATAATTCCACTTATCATATGTCAGCAAAAATGACACCATTTCAAGCTTTATATGGGTATGAACCCCCAAAATGGAAAGATCTAGTTGTTGTCCAGGAAAATCTACCTGCTGTTAAAGATCAACTAGAAGAAACCCAAAAAATCATCCAAATATTAAATGAAAACTTGAATAATGCAAGGAATCGTATGAAGCAACAAGCAGACTATAACAGAACCGAAAGAGAGTTTGAAGTCGGAGAATGGGTGTTTGTCAAGCTCCAACCATACAAACAATTATCCTTAAAACAGAAAGGAAAAAACAAATTGGCACCAAAGTTCTATGGACCTTATCAAATCAACAAAAATATTAGCCAAGTTGAGTATGGTTTAAGCCTTCTAGAGACAAGTCATGTTCACAACGTCTTCCATGTATCCTGCCCTAAAAGGGCACTAGGCAACAATCAATCAGTGCAAGCAACGCTTCCATCCTTGGATGATGAGGGAAGGGTCATTATAGACCCAAAAGGTATTTTATCTACTAGAGAAAGGAAGCTTCGACATCGTACAATCAAGGAATATCTGATAAAGTGGAAGGACTTACCCGAAGAAGACACTTCTTGGGAGAATGAATCATTTTGTCAACAACATCTGTCATTACGTATGCTTTGAGGACAAAGCATTCTTTCGAGAGGAAGGCAATGTTATGTAAAAAATTAGTTATTATTTAATTTTAGGTTAATTAGACGAAAGGGCACGATCATAAGATCATGCCCTTTCCCCAAAGGGTGTCCATGGTGGTATATAAGTAAGGAACCCCCAGTGTAAACAATCATCTTCAGTCAATTAATCATTAATATATACATATATATCTATATATCTATATATATAGATATATATAGATATATATATGTATGTATGTATTTATTTATTTATTTATTTTTTTCCTGTGTATCAAGAAGTTTCTCACTTCACATGATTTAATACACCTCCCATACATGGTATTCAAAGAATAAGTGTTAAAAAATAGGGAGGGACGGGGTTTGATCCCCCGACCACTCCTCAACAAACTTACCAACTTAATCAATGTGCCACAACTACCTACATTTGTTAATCTGCCAACAAATTTACATAAAATAATTTTTCTTTAGTGCGCCTAGGCAGATGGGGGAACCAGGAGCGGACACGGATTTCGAGACAAGAGGAGCCATGCATGTAGTTTGAGACAACATTTTGCAAGAGGGCCAAATTTTCACTTTGTTAGATTTTGACAAATTTTATATGGTTTTATCACTTCTCGACACCATGAATGCAATGGCATTGTCCATTTCTCCATCAGAGTTCTGCATTTCTCAGTCATTTTTCAGTATGTAGGTGGAACCATGATTGCTGCAGAAACAGGGAGTGGAACCATGATCCTTGAAATTTTCCCGAGGAGGTAATTTTTCCCCATGTTGGAATATAGTCAAGTTTATAGTTGTTTTTCACAATTTTCTTTAGGGATCACAATGATGAGGTCAGATTCACCTTTGGAGTTGCAGATTTCCAGTCCACCTATGGAGCAAAATCTTTGAAGAATCTCGAGGGAATCTAAAAGATTCCTTGAGCCCTAGATTCTCAATTTCGCAAAATTTAGAAATTTGACAGTTGATTTTGTACTATTCAATGCCACAAATCTAATGGTGCATTCATATTTTTCATTTTATCATTCTATTATTTAGCCACTTTTCTAAGTGGAATGCAGGTGTCAGCATTTATGTGCGAGCAACCATTTCCATGTGATTGATGTTGTGAGATCGATGGTATGAACAACTTCAGCAGTTTGACATCCGATTCTTCAGATGGACCTTGGTTGTGAGGTATATGCAGTGCATTAATATACTTCTTTTGCTATGCATTATACTGCACATATCCCTGTTTGATGCTTGATGTGGGATCTTGTTTCTTACTTGTTTTCTTGATTCTTGCTTGATGTGATGCAGAATCATTTGTCGGATGTACTTGTTGTTATGATTCGTCATGTTGTGTTTTGAGATCCCTTTGTTGTATGTTGATGGCATACTCATGTTGTCTTCATGCATGTTTACATTGAGATCCCTTTTATACCATGTCAGCAGGATGCTCATCATGCATGAGTTTGGTGTCATACTGATAGGAGTCTTTTGATTGAGAGTTCCTGTAGCGGAACATATCTTAGAGCCACTCGTGCATGAGGGAATTTTCCTTGTATGACAACGAAACCACCTCTATGTATGTCAGCACTGTTGACAACAATTAATGCAGCAGCCTACACCATCTTGACACCAGAGCTCAGAGACGTAGTCCTTTCTGGACGAACTCCATTCTCAACGGCTTATGTTTTCATGTGTTGATGATTGTCGTGTTCCTCTTCTTTAAAGCATGCAGATGTATTCATTAATATTCTTTTAAAAATGTAATTTAACACATGATGAAAGTAAAAGGTCTTGGAAGGGTCCTTCGTCACACCTGGACGTAGATCAAGCGATGATGGCTATAACACATGTCTGAACCAGAACTAGAGTAAAGCCCATATCCACTACCTTTCCTATCAGGTGTACCCAAGAATTTGCCAGTTCTTATCATGTCCTTGTTATCTGACTTATGGCCACCATGAGGCCTACTACCACATGCTCCATTAATGTCATCCTCCTATCCATGACTAATCCTCAATGGTCCCTATCTCTACAAGTCTGACAAACTCTAACGGATAATTGTATCGACCTCAACTTGTTTATCTTGTTCCTTGGAAATTATCTCTTGTGACTGAATGATTTTTTCATTATCTACTTTGTAAGTTCTTATATTTTCCTTCAAACTTATCAAAGTGTCTTCTATGTTCGAAGAGTACTCATCTTTTGGTTTCTCATCTGATTTGTAAGGAGTGTCTCGTGAATTGTAATCCACCATATTGCTAGTCATATTTGATATTCTTATTCCTACAAGTATATCATGTCAAATAAATCAAACATAAACATAACTAACATACCTCGGTATAGTTCAAGGGAGGATATCTCGTCGACAAGATCAACCATATTAGCATGACACATGTATAATCATAATCATAAAAATATATCAATATCATGCATGACAATACTAATTTCATACCATGACCTCACGCACAAAAACCATAACAATTACATTACATGCATAATAAACATTTAGACACCGAAATTCATAACAAATACATACACTTGACATGGATGCATGAAAAACACATTTTTCCCATCTAGTCAAAGTGTTGCACCATGCTCTAATACCAATCTATAACACCCTCCTCCCACACTTAACCAAATTCACCAGTCCACTAGGGTAAATATGTGAGGAAAAGCTGCGATGATATGATTAAACCTCTTAGATACAATTAAGGAAGTGGAATCGACAAATTAAAACTTTACTGACCTTCCTCGAGAGCTAAAGTATCCCCAGGAGCTAAACAACCACTCCAGGTGCCATAACCCTAAGTTAAATTGATTTTTCACTGACCTAGGATATTAGTCCCATGCATAACAAGGATATCCAACAAATGTAAGGCTCTAGTCGCATGGATAACCCTACCTCTCAGTGACTGTAGTCTAATTTACTCTGTTTTGTGCCCGTGACTCCGAGATTTGAGCCACTTTTTCAGGCTAGGATCCAAACCTCTACCCAAAATTATAAATGGCACAAGGAAAAATCCATTGATCCAGAACTTAGCCAAGAAATTTATCTAACAAGGCCTGACCATGACAGGTATTTTGCCAAACATATTGCGAACATGTAATCTATAGGTTATAAATGCATATATGAACATAGGGGTCCCATATTTATCTCAAAATCATCAAGAAGGTTTGATGCCCTATCACAATAGCTGAAATAACATATATTAGGTCATGCATTCATTAAATATTTATTTACTAATCAAAACATGATAAGAGCAGTAACCAAAGTCTGCCATAAAACCATGCTTATAACTAGCATATAACTAGAATAATATTAATGATAGAAAAACCATCAAACACCACATAATAAAAAGTATAAATACTCATGAAATACAATAGGAAAATATCTCTTATTAACGTATGAAAAGGCCAACCAAGTCCAGGACTCCCACATACCACCCGATCATAGATTTGGCTGAACCAAATCTCTCGTTCAACAAATCACCCTTGTCCCATATTCCAAGTATGAATATGGGACTCAAAACAAAAAAACAAGTCCTCCTCAAGCTTTACCACATATCTCGCCATTACAAGTCAAGGGATTTATATGCCTGAAACCATCACCTATACAACTAGGCTTTACCGAAATCCTTCTGTTACTAGTCAAGGGATTCCTAGGCCCAAACAAAGAAACATACACTAGCAGCATTTACCGCAATCCTGCCAAAACCAATCAAGGGATCACTAGCCCCTAAACAAGCATGGATGCCTCTGGATGTCTTCACCAATACCATGAGGAATTTTCCCATCTCCACCCTTAGGCTTTATTACGTATCCCACCAATACCGGTTAAAGGATTTCTAAGCCCTTGGAAATTTTTTTGAGCCCACCTCACCCAGTTCCAAAATCATCCGATAATCTAACTGAACCAAATGAAAGAACCACATCACACCATGGCTATTCAAAAATGGTAAGGCAAATATGAAATCAATATCACACCTGGAGAATCCCATGCCAATGACAATAGGAGGACCAAATACACACATGCATGCCACATCTAGCAAGGAAATAATACATGCAGCTCGATACTTGTAAGTAATCTCGTTGTAGCACCTTGTTCAAAGTCTTCCTCGCTTGATATTTTCTTTATTTTTCTTTTTTGTCCTTCCTTTTCCTTCTCTTCTCCGATGCTAGAGTGCTCCAAGAATGCTTTAAGTGTGCAAGATTATGAGTGAATAGAAAGAATCAAGAAACAACTCCAAAACTGAACTGACAGAAGTTATGAACTGATCAACATAAGCCTTTTTATTAATGAAGTGTCTATTTTCTTCATTTTCCTCTATTTTTCCTTCATTTCCTCCTCACATGCAACCTATGACCTTTCACCTTCCTTTTCTCCTATTTTCTATTATTTTCATAAATAAAATGTCAAATAATGCTTCTTTTCCTTTTCAATTCCTTTTCCATTTCCTTTTTCAATTTCCTTATCCATAACAAACCAAATGAACACCCACTAGGATGTTTTTCCTACCATTCAACTTGGAATAAGTGTCACATGACCTTGGTCTAATATTTTACTTTATTAACTTTATTACATTAACTTTTATCCCAAGGTTGTTACATCTATAGAATTAGAATTTCGAAGTCAAGATTAAATAATACACTTTGCTACTTCCAATCCTTTATAAATTATGCATATGTTTGTGAATTGTGGATTGAATCATCAATTCTCTATGCTTTAGCAAGTTGTTGAATATATATATATATATTTTATAGATATAATACCTAAAGAATGTTTTCAATTTTCATCCCTCAATCTAGTTGATGTAGGTGGAAATTGTTGATATTTTGTTGGTAATTGACTTCCAACTTTAATGTTTAAAGGTCATGGTGATCATAAAAATCCTAGAGCTATGAATAGTTATGTTCGAGAGGAAATTTCATGTAGGATTTAACCCCATACAGAGATTACTTGCATCTAAATTCTAAAAAATAGAAAATAAACAATGGTGATAGCATAACACATAAAACAAATATACACAGAGATTTTCCTCTGGATCCCAAAACCGGAACTACCAGATTGATTTTTTTGTTATGTTCCTTTCAATGTTACAATACATATATATATGTGCCGAAGCATCCATAAACCCCAATCCATTAATCCTAGATTAGAACATAATCGATGTTCCCTTGACCAGATCTACAAAATACCATGGACCAATAACCATCACACCCAAAACCATGTGCGGAAATCCATGCACAAAACCATAGGTACGTCCACCCACCTAACATAGGGTCCAAAAAATATTTCCCCAGGGCACTGTCATGGACCCCATAGAGGGGGCCTATTGCCCCCCTCAAACCCCCCAATAGGGGCACTGCCACCCCCCTGTGACCCCCTCGTTATACCCAGCCCAATGAAGAGGGAGCTTCACCCCCATCTAACCCCACTGTTTAACTACTGGGGCTAGTCGTGGAAATAATATAGCAGAACCCAACATTTCGGTCATATGAAAAGTTATTTGTAGCTAATGCAAACATTCACATCCAAGTATCAATCCTAGAGAGGAAAGCTTGGTCATATGGAAAGTTATCATAACATAATTGGTGCAAGTATGTCTCCAACTCCGTATATACAATTTGAAAAAAAAAAAATTATATAGAAGGAACTTACACATCTAGTGCAAGTAAGTTTCCAACTCCATATGAAAATATCAATATGTATGCTATGAAAAAAAACAACAAATTTCTAAAATTTACTCGCAAAAAACTTCTCAACAAGCACATTGCCACTTTAGTGGCAACTAGAAATTATTTTTAGTGAAGTAATAAAGGAATTATATTGAAAACATTTTTATCTTTCTGAGATGAGAAACCTACCTATGCTCCATCTTTAGATATATCTTGACCATAGCGTGACATAAGTAGATTAAAGTTACAGTTGTAAAGGCACATGCTCAATGAGTGTTTTCATCACCAACTTCCTTATTTCAAGTGCTAAAGCCATATTGGTGTATATAGAGATCATATAAATCCCTTAGCAATTCAAAAGCATGTTTCTTGGAGGTGATTGGAACATTGTTGTCAGGTATCTGGAACTCCTAGTTTAGTTCTTTGAGTAATTTGTTGATAATATCAAATATATGATTGAGTGCATATTCCTCTATTAACCTGGGATTATCTTTCATATAACTTGATATACACGAATATTTTTCTCCATGGCTCCTCTCAGCCTACATTTTCATTCCAATGTCAAGTCATTTATCCAATTATAAATTAGAACCAATCTTGTAATGTAAAGAAGAAAAAAAATCCATCTAATTTTGATGAAGAGGATCACATGAGATAATTGGTATCTTTGAATGCCACCTTTTAGTTAAAGGATGGAGTATCCCAAGTAACTAAACCTTGAAGGAAGGTCAATTTTCTATATGATGTGATGAGGGTGAAGCTCAGCGAACACAACAATAAAACAACAAAATGTAGCTACAATTACCAAATTATAAACGAATACCAAAATTGAGAGTGGGATATCTGAATTTGGCTAAGAATCTATATTTATATAAAAAAAATTAGTTGGTTACATCAATTAAAATATTGAATTTTGCAGGTGGCATTTCCGCTTCGAATTAGAACAAGATAAGGTGGTGAGTGGTGAGGCAGTGAAGACTGTGGAAGTGAAGCAGTAAAGGTGGTGGAAGACAATGTGGTGGTATTGTGAAATAATTATCTCTGACACCCCCCACCCACCTTAATTGTTTCACCAAAAAACAAAAAACTGTTGTTAGATGATACATACTCCTATATTTTCCCTCTGATTTTCAAATAATGATTTTCCCAAGGGTTTTGTAAATATGTATGCAAGTTGGTCCTCTGATTTGCAAAACTCTATACACATTTCGTTATTGTTTTCTAATTATTGAATGAAGTGATACCTTATATCAATATTCTTACTCTTCTTATGGAAAATATGATTTCTTGATGATGTAATAACATATTTGTTGTCACAGAAAACATGAGTTGGTTCTTTCTTTTCATGCAACAACTTAATCAAAATTATTCTGATCCACACAGTTTGACATGTCGTTTTTGTTTTTGCATCACACTTTGCCTGAACATATGATAAAGTGACAATGCATTTCTTTTTTGATGCCCATGCTACTACACTTGATAAAAAATTGAACACATATTAATATGTTCTGTTTCTATTTATTATATCTTACAACAACATATCTTAAGATCCAAGTAACCAAGGTGTAATTTTTAGAGACTGCATGAATATGAAAATTGAACTTCGGGAAAAAAATATACCAGGACTTGTTGTGTTCAAATACATAAGACTTCCAACAAATTTCTTGTACAAGGCTAGATCAACATTTGAACCTCGATCATTCTTAGTGAGTTTTGTGCCAGTGGTAATTTGGGTTACAACTGGTATCCATATTAAACCATTCCAATATATCCTTTGCATACTTAGATTTGCAAATAAAAATACCATCTTCACATTGAGTTACTTCAGTTCGAAGAAAATATTTCACTAGTCGTAAATCAATCATCTCAAATTATGTTTTCATCCTTGTCTTAAAATCATCTATTGAAAGATCTCTAGTGAAAATAAAATCATCAACATACATGAAAACAATCAAAATTCTACCTTCTTGGTTTACCTTTGTATACAGGGTTGTCCCACTTGGACTCTTGATGAGTCCATCGTTATTCAAATATTGATCAATTATACTATATCATACTCGGGGTGCTTGTTTCAATCCATATTATGATTTCTTAATTTGTAAACTTTATCCTCTTGTCCATCAATTTCATATCCTCAAGGATGTTTGACATAAACACTTCTTCCAAAAAACCATTTAAAAATGTAGACTTAACATCCATATAATATATTTTACATTTATTTTGTGCAGAAATAGACATACCAACATTATGGTGTCATGTTTAGCTACAAGTGCATAAGTTTAATTCTAATCAATACTAGGTTGTTGACTGAACACCTAAACTAAAAGTCTTGCTTTATGTTTTTCAATTTCAACTTCAACATTTAATTTCATTTTCTAAATCCGTTTAACACATACACTATTTTTACCTTTAGGGACATCTACAAGCTCCCAAGTATTATTTATTTCTATAGCAATAATCTCTTCATCCATAGTTTTTACCCAAACTTCTTCTTTAATACATTCAACATAATTTATAGGATAACATGCAATTAATGCAAAAATTGGAACTTGATATATTTCATCATTTTTCTCATACAATTATTTTAAACTTCTATTCTTATGACCTTTCACTTTGTTCCTTAATGTAACTGATGTCGGATTAGATTCATTGTTTACCTTTGATCTTGTTGTTTTTTGTCCATCGTGTTCTTGAGTTCTTGGTGTTCTGAACTGTAAAGGGCTAATTATTGGTGCTTTCCTTGTTGAAGTACTTGCAATAGGTGTATATGGAATAAAATTTCCACCTTGTACTTCTTTCTCATCTTCATCATCATCTCCATGAGATAATACATCTCCATCTGCAACATATTTATCTATTTCTTCCATCCCAGGATTCTTCTTCTTTGAAATCAACATCTCTATGAAGAATATACTTCTTGGTGATGGGATTATATAGTGAATATGCTTAATAATCCTCACTTTATCCAATAAATATACACTTATCACTTATGTCATCTAACTTCTTTCTCAACTCTTTAGGTACACGTGCATAATCAATGGATCCAAAAATTCTTAAAAGAGGTATATTACAATTCTTTATCATTCCAAGATTCTTTGAGAATTTGATCCTTCATGCTCTTAGTCAAACTTCCATAAATGATATAAATGAAATGAGCTATTGTTTGTCCCCAATATTCATTTGGTAGATGTTTTTCCTCCAACATATTTTGATCCATATTCATAATTGTTTGAATTAACCTTTCATCCACTCCATTTTTCTATGGGGTATAATGAGCAATAAACTATCTCTTTATTCCAAGAGACTAACAAAACTCAATGAAATCATTTAGCATGTATTCACCACCTCTTTCTAGTATTAAAATTTTAATATACTTTATAATTTCCTTTTCAATCATAGCTTTAAAATTCTTAAATACAATAAAAGCTTCAGAAGATGAACCCAAATTTTTTAATTGTATTCATCAATAAATTGAAAAAGTAAACATTACCAATGAATGAGGGTGTTTGCATCCAACCAGTAAAAATTATGTGTACAATCCACAATGGAGCTTTCGCCCTATGAAAAACTAGAGATACAAATTTATCTTTATAATACTTTGCAAATATACAAATTTCACATGAGCTTGTTGGTTGTTGAATGTTGGGTAACCATTTCACCATCTATTTATTCTACGACACATTTAGACCACCAAAATATAAATGTCATATTTTAAATGCCATAACCATTATTCATCCAAATTCTTACTTTTATAAGCATTGAAAGAGAGAGATAATTAATTTCTCATTATAAGAGGAAACATCGTATTGTTTTCCATTTCCACTCTTGCTATCAAATACTTACTTTAATATTTATCAATGATAGTACATAATTTATTCTTGAAAAACACTTTGTACCTTTTCTTTATCAGTTGTCCAATTCTCAACAAATTTCATTTTAAATTAGGTACATAATACACATCATCAATTGTTCTTATTTCACCATTTCTAGCATAAACGACAATGACTTATTTACATCTAATGCATACCTTATTATTGTTACTTATCCTGGCCTCAAGATAAATACTATTTTCTAAGCGAACAAACAAGTCATTATGTCCAATCATGTGATTTTTGTAGCCGTTGTCCAAAACCAAATATCATTTGAACATTCTCGAGTCACATTACAAGTCAAAAAAATTGGCTTTTGATTAGTTTTAGACTCTTATGAGATAGTATGCTTACCAACATATTCATGCTTCTTCCTACACATGTGATGCAGGGTAGACCTGCAATATCCAGGATCCTCATACAATCACCATGCTTCCGCTGCGAATTCAGCCTTTAGTACCGAGGAGGAGGATAGCCTTTATGCGCACAGTTAAAAAAAAACAGACTAATGGAACCCGCACTCCGGGTCATATGACAACCAACAATTATACAGTCTACGCATGCATACCATCAAATCTCCACACAATTATCAATTATACAGTCTACGCGCGCATACCATCAAACCTCCACACAATTAACTGCTGTTCACACAATTTATAATGCCCAGCTATCTATATTCTATCAAAACTACAAAGAAAGGTTGCAACGATGGACGGCTCCTTGCAATTTCAATGCCAGTTAAACTTTATTTATTAACATCTTCATTCATATAACTTTAGATTACACAAGTAGCATAAATGCCACGGCTTGGAACGGCTGGCAGGCACAACAATATACACAATTAATTAATCAAAGCACAACTTCATAATTTGTACGCACAACTCATAACAATTATAAGGAAATTATGCAGCCGTTAGGAAATCAGTCCAAAGCCAATCATAAGATTGCGCTGCAGCATACAGCCAATTATGGAACCAATGCCAATACGCACAGCCAGTAACGCGTCCACGGTGTGCCCTTCATGCACTATGCGCAGGTTTAATTTCTACGTTCAATACCCACAACATTCCAGTGTAGATCCATACCAAAACCCACCCAGCTTTACTAATCCACCGTTCTGTACGCCGGACTTATAAATTATCACAGGAATATAATACCATTGCCATGGAAATAGCACGCATAGCAGTTATTAAATCCAGTCTTTTTATTAACAATACTAAACAGGGTTTATATATATATACTACACAGAAAACATAATGCGCAGTCATTACATATCCAACCACTTCACTATACAGAACCGCGCCCTCCTCTTAATTCAAGGCAAATTTTTTTACATTGAAGAGCTGCGCCTTCTACTCTCTCTCTCTCTAATCCTGAGAGCTTAGCTGCCTGTTTTATTTATAATAATAATGGATACATAGATCAGGCCTTATCTCTAGAAAAAGCATGATTTTTCTTTTTTTACAAAATGACTTAAAGCTGGAAGCTTTATTCCCTTTTTTTTTTTTAGCTTAATTTTAACTAAAAAAACATAAAAAACAGAAGGCAAAGGATCCCACTCCTTGCCTGTAGATAATCTTTTTTATTTTTGGAATAAATCAAAAAAAATTTCCCCTTCTGAGTCACATGCGCCTGCATCAGACTCCCAAGGTAGAAAAAATTCATGGTCTCCTGATCATGTGGTTTGTGGTCTTGATCTTCCTGGATCCCATACTTTGTTCTGCAACCATCCAAATGCTTTATTCCTTTGCTGCTGCTGCATTTCTGTTGTCCTTTCCTCCATCTTCTTCCTTCTGCCAATTAGGTTCAAGTTGTGATCGATCTTGCTTGCTGCCATTTCTATTTTTCTCCAATTTGACTGCTGCATCATCAGCTGCCATATTTCTTCAATTTCTATGTCGAGCTTGCTGCTACTCTTCCCAATTTTTGTTAATTCAGCGGTTAACATAGAAGCTGCTTCCGCTTCCGCCATAGATGTTGCTACCTCCCAAACTTCCTGTCCCTCTGCAACATACTTTGGCTCATCACCTGTAAACACAATCAAATTGTTAGCATTAACATCACAAGACCCACTGGTCTTATTT
>APFE030850382.1:26061-43203 GCA_000404065.3 Pinus taeda
CCACTTTAATATCTATTCACTATTCTCTTATCTAAACAGAGTATATGGTTTGCGTATAAAATCTTGAACGCACTGCCATGTAAAACTCCAATGCTGTACTATATAAGCATTGAACGCAATTTCCAACATAATATATGAACGGAAAAGCATTACCCACATTATAGATGGATGGGGCGCACAACTTTATCAACAAACATCACTATTTTAAGCCAATTAACTTATTACAGCAGCGTATTACATATCAGATGGACAGAGCACATGTATTTCACTGTTTTATCACCATGCTATGTCGTAATACAAACCAGGCAGTGTATTAAACATATGATGAATAGCGTTCCGGTTGATGGAGGCAGCGCACGGTAAATTCATTAAACATTACCACTCGGACAGCATTTAAATTGTAAAGACAGTGCATTACCAATTGGAAGACAACGCACTGTGTGTATCTCGTAATTGCTACAGCTTTCAATTAAACTGCCACCGCTCCCAAATTTTGTACAGGCATACAATCACAAAGCCAGAAAGGACAGCATAAGCTCCGCTAGAAATTTAAAGCACACTCACTCTTGTATTAACGCCATAAAATTTTATGAACAGTGCGGAAATATTTATTTTTTTACACAGTTAACCAGTATATGGTTTTCATAGGTCCGCGCTCTCCCCTTTATCCAAGACACACACTCTGTTTTTTTTTCCTTCTCCGAAGAGCGGCTAATACATTCAATTTCCCATTGGTTCATGCATAAAAAAAATTTCTAATTCTAGTCTTTTACCTGAAAGGAAATTTTTCCTAGGCAGCTAAGTTTTTTTTACATCTTTTTCCTTTTTTTACTCATAATGTAAATCTTTATTTAGTACAAAAGCAGTTTTTACCTAGTAATTTAAGCTTTCTACCATTTAGTAAGTTTTATTCTCCATGCTCATCCTACTTTTAGAGAAAAGATAACATGTCTTAATTTTTTTCCTCTTTTTAACTGAGGAAAAACATAGGAACAGCAAGCTTTTCCCGTCTGAGTGCATGCACCTGCATCAGACTCCCAAGGTTGAAAATGATCATGATCTCCTGATCATGCTTTTTTTTTTTCTTCTCCTGGATCCCATACTTTGTTCTGTAACCGTCCAAATGCTTTATTCCTTTGTTGCCGCTGCACTTCTGTTGTCCTTTCCTCCATCTTCTTCTTTCTGTCAATCAGGTTCAGGTTTTGATTGCTCTTGCTTGCTGCTATTTTTATTTTCCTCCATTTGGATTGCTGCATCATTAGCTGCCATATTTCTTCAATTTCTATGTCTAGCTTGTTGTTGTTGTTCCCAATTTCTGTTAATTCAGCTACTATCACAGATGCTGCTTCCGCTGTCGCCATAGATGTTGCTACCTCCCAAACTTCCTGTCCCTCTGCAACATACTTTGGCTCATCACCTGTAAACACAAACAAATTGTTAGAATTAAAATCAAAATACCCACTGGTCTTATTTGTGGATTCAGTCACCAACTTTTTCTTCTGTAGCTCCAAGTCTTTTTCAGGACTCAAAAAATTTTCACTCGCTTTCTCCTCAGCTTTCTCTGGCAATATTTCAACATGCTGATTTGTATTTGCCATGAGACTGTCAGCTAGTCTCGCCTTCTTACCATCTTGTGCTTCATGACTGTCCTTCATGAAAACTTCCTTGCCTTGTTTCCTTAGCCAATTAACCTGTGCATGAATTCTCTGTCTCTCTAGTTCTCTTCTCTGAAGATCTAGTTTCCTGTATAATTCAATAACTTTATTAGGAGTAGATTTTGGAAACTTCACATAACCATTTATACCTTCAACGGCTCTGGAACAATCATCAGCTGGTTCCTTCTCTGCATCAACATCCTGATTAGATTCCTTCTTCATGACAATATCAGCCAATTGTCTTTCACCTGCAAACATACACAAATTTTCAGATTCCTCTTCCTCTTTACTCATCTTCTTGCCATTTACCTTGGCATCCTCTTTCTTATGTCCTCTACTGTGGCTTTTTCCTGAACCTCTTCTATGACTATTTGTAGTCATCCTCTTCTCGTCTTTCTTCACGGGCTCCTTTGCAACAAGCCTCTGCAACAGCTAGTCCTCCTAGCTGCAATCTTACCTCACTAAGCTCTCCTCACTTAGTCTTTTGGTAAGCATGGGTCCTCCGTCTGGAACCTCTTCCTGAGCAACACCTTTGCTCCTTCTAGGCTCTGCAATCTCCCACTCTCTCCTGAGAACACTTCAGTTGTCCTCTCTATCCAATTCCTTATTGGATTCTTCAGGTTCACTGCCACTCCTCTGTAACCATAAACTTCAAATCAGAAAAATAACCTCACCTATGAGATCTTGCCTGATCTTGTCTTCTTCCCACTGCTGCAATCTTCTTCACTTGTGTATGCTTGCACATCACATCTGCTATTCACCACACTTAAAAAAAACCACACTTCAATTATCAACTGTACAAAAAAAACAAACTTCTTCCAGAAAACATCCTGCTCTGATACCACTTGATGCAGGGTAGACCTGCAATATCCAGGATCCTCATACAATCACCATGCTTCCGCTGCGAATTCAGCCTTTAGTACCGAGGAGGAGGATAGCCTTTATGCGCACAGTTAAAAAAAAAACAAACTAATGGAACCCGCACTCCGGGTCATATGACAACCAACAATTATACAGTCTACGCATGCATACCATCAAATCTCCACACAATTATCAATTATACAGTCTACGCGCGCATACCATCAAACCTCCACACAATTAACTGCTGTTCACACAATTTATAACGCCCAGCTATCTATATTCTATAAAAACTACAAAGAAAGGTTGCAACGATGGACGGCTCCTTGCAGTTTCAATGCCAGTTAAACTTTATTTATTAACATCTTCATTCATATAACTTTAGATTACACAAGTAGCATAAATGCCACGGCTTGGAACGGCTGGCAGGTACAACAATATACACAATTAATTAATCAAAGCACAACTTCATAATTTGTACGCACAGCTCATAACATTTATAAGGAAATTGTGCAGTCGTTAGGAAATCAGTCCAAAGCCAATCATAAGATTGCGCTGCAGCATACACCCAATTATGGAACCAATGCCAATACGCACAGCCAGTAACGCGTCCACGGTGTGCCCTTCATGCACTATGCGCAGGTTTAATTTATACGTTCAATACCCACAACATTCCAGTGTAGATCCATACCAAAACCCGCCCAACTTTACTAATCCACCGTTCTGTACGCCGGACTTATAAATTATCACAGGCATATAATACCATTGCCATGGAAATAGCACGCATAGCAGTTATTAAATCCAGTCTTTTTATTAACAATACTAAACAGGGTTTATATATATACTACACAGAAAACGTAATGCGCAGTCATTACATATCCAACCACTTCACTATACAGAACCGCGCCCTCCTCTTAATTCAAGGCAACTTTTTTTACATTGAAGAGCTGCGCCTTCTACTCTCTCTCTCTCTCTGATCCTGAGAGCTTAGCTGCATGTTTTATTTATAATAATAATGGATACATAGATCAGGCCTTATCTCTAGAAAAAGCATGATTTTTCTTTTTTTACAAAATGACTTAAAGCTGGAAGCTTTATTCCCTATTTTTTTTAGCTTAATTTTAACTAAAAAAACATAAAAACAGAAGGCAAAGGATCCCACTCCTTGCCTGTAGATAATCTTTTTGATTTTTGGAATAAATCAAAAGATTTTTCCCCTTCTGAGTCACATGTGCCTGCATCAACATGCTAGCAAAATGACCATATATTTTGCAATAATAATGTTGAATATTAGACTTATCATACCTTTGATTTCCTTGCTTCCAAGCCTTGTTGTTACTCCAACTTTAAATAGAAGGATGTTGTTGATATTTCTTCTCATGCTTAGAATTATCTTGCATACGACTTTGATTAACTACTCTATTACCTCTTCCTCTATCAATTGACCTTCCTCTGCCTCTTCCTCTATCAATTGACCTTCCTCTGCCTCTTCCTCTATTAAATTGCAGTTAAGTTTTGAAGGAATTCTCCAATGTTTTATCATCATTTCTCATCATCCTATATTCACGTGTAATCAATGAACCAATAAAATCATCAATTTGCATTTGACTTTTGTCTTTAAAATCTTCTATGGACACAACCACGACTTCAAATTTCTTTGGAAAACTTTGAAGGATATTCTAAATCACTCTCTTATTTGAGAGGTATTCTCCATACTGTCTCAATTTATTAACAATACTCATGACTTGAGTCATAAAACCATCCACAATTTCACTATCTTTCATTTTTAGATTCTCAAAATATCTTCTCAAATTCTACAACTTGACATTCTTCACTATGGATACACCCTAATAACAAGATTCAAGAGATTCTCATGCCTTCTTTGAAGACTCTGCACTTGACACCTTTGAAAATATAACAACGTTTAAACCTTGGTGAATAAATCCAATAGCATTTTTATCCTGTTTTTTGTCCTCCTCAACAATGTTCACTCAACATTTGTTAGATCCATCTCTAGTGTTTGACCAGCAGGTTCTAGATACCCATTAGCAACGCATCTCCAAAGATCATGAGAACATAACAAGGCTCTCATTCTAATATATCAGAAATCATATTTTTTCTCAATCAAAATAGGAACAGGTGACTGTGCAATATTGATATTTGATTTCACCTTTCAGAGATGAAGTAGAAGTTAAAATAACTTTTACAATCTAATATAATCACTTCCTTCAAATAAAACCATACAAAAAGATGGAAAACAAATGCAATATTGATATTTGGTTTCACGTTTCAAAGATGAATTGGAAGTTAACACTTTTACAATCTAATATAATCGCTTCCTTCAAATAAAACCATACAAAAGGATCGCATAACAAAATAGCTTTTATATTGAGGCAAATACACTTCCAAAAGTTTGTTGATTTAAATAATTTATCCAAAAAGGCCCCGGATACCATAAAAAAATTCTTCTTTTTTTCTCCTTTTATTTACTAAAAACAAAAAAAAAATATTCGTAATCCTACATGCACTAGGCTTCTTTGATTCCATAGAGAAAAATTTCAGCAATACGGCCTTAATGCCAAATTACACAACCCTTCTTAGACAAATTTGACTTTGTTTAATAAATAAAGTACGTACCAAACTGTGTTTCTATTTAATGCAGAATGACACATAAATATATTTCTTACCACACCGATGACATACAAAAAGATAGCTAATGATCCCTCATCATGTTTAAAAAGTTTGATCCCTCATTTTGGATGTCAAGTATCACTTTGCTTAAAACCAACTAATCGAATTTTTGAAGCTAATGATCAACACCAATGAATGATAATGGGTTGTTTTCTCCTTGAATATTTGTAGTCTAATGGTTGACTACAGGGCACCAAACAAAACTTAAAACATTTATCTTAATTATTTCACGCATATCACGACCCCCTCCATGCAGTTTTCTTGTGTCTTTGAAGGAAGAATGCAGAGGATAAATATCAATGCAATAATCCAATGTGTACTATTCCACGAGACAATGGCGAGGAAAGGTCATTTCAGAGAAATCCAAATCTTTCCAACATCTACACACAAAGTTCATAGATTTCACGTTATTTTACAATAGGCCACTCAAAGCCTAGTTTGTCTACTAAGAAGATACTATCCGATGGGATAATTCTATAAATCACTAGGAGATATGTTTTAACTCTTACTGATGTAAAGAGTGAAAGCTATTGAAAGAGTGAAACTATATTTTTATTGAGTATACATATTTGGCACCCTGGAAACAAATAAATGTTTATACTTGATAAACATTAAGTAAAAATCTTACAAGACAACTAAATTGTTAAAACAATATAATTTTTTTTGATATAGGTAAAAAATAAAAATAGCATCCCATGGCTTAATTGGCACAGCCAAATCAAATGGCCTAGCTATGTCGATTTATATATCCAAGAACATATATCCATATTCATCAATCAAATGGCCTAGCTATGTCGATTTATATATCCAAGAACATATATCCATATTCATCTAGATTTAACAAGGATTTGGATTTTTCTCAACATAAGTGGATCCATGCTAGTAGTATCTTCGCAATAAAAAACGGTTATTACATGATGAATTCATGGAGCTACAAATAAATGGGGTCCTTTCCAAGTACATTAAGGTAGTTCATTTCTTCCACTCTTGGAAAAATTTTATCCCAGCCATATTCCAGAACATATGATATCTTCTAATGACATAATTGAAATTGTAAAACACAAATTGCAACATATATGTAAATTAGCAGATGTCGTACCATGATAATATTATTACCACCTCACCTCACGTGAAATACTATAGATTGGAATCTTCATTATGACTTCTTTTAAATATATTGTAGAGAATATTTGTACCTTTTCCATAACTTTCTCCCCATGAAAGGAAATGAGGGAGGTGATAGGGATTGAGAGGAAAAAAACATAGACGAGGATTAACTCAAAAAATAGAAGTGGAGCGAACTAGTTTTTCAAAATATTAAATAACAGTTAAATAGATTACATATGAGACAAAGGAACACCATCAATGAATAACTAGCACAAAACTTAAATAGAGCTCAGCTAAATAGAAACTGACTGAACTAAACTAAACTAACTATGACAACTAGTAGACAAGGATGAGACACGGAGATTAATGCTATCAACACCCCCTCCTAAACTCAATTGTTACAATAATTGGAACTTACAATGCCCAAGTTCTTTCTCTGAAATTCAAATATAGCTTCTCCCAATTATTTTGTAAAAATTTCCACAATCTAATCTCGTGGTCTGTCTATATATATATATATATATATATCCATTATTGACAAGCTCTCGAATCAATTGAAAGTGTGTCAATATGTTTTCTCTTTTTGTGAAACACAATATTTTCAAATAAGGAAATGGTGGATTTGTTATCACAAAAATTATGAGTTGTCTCCTTTTGAACATGTGAAAGATCATTCATTAGCCTTCTCATCCACACTGCTTGATAAGTTGTAGAAGTTACACTATAGAAGATATTGAAAAATGGTTTGTTTCTTGGACAACAATGATATTAGAGTTGTTCCCAAGTGAAAAGTGTATCTTGATGTGTTTTTCTGATCATCTAAGATGTCTGCATAGTCATTATCTATGTAGCCTAAGAGTGAGAAATATTCATAATTCTTGTACAATAATCCATAGTTTAGTGTCCCTGCAACATATCTCAAAATCCTTTTTGTAACTTCCGAGTGGGAACCCTTGGGTGATTCCATAAACCTTGAAACAAAACTTGTTGCAAACATTATGTCTAGTCTAGTTGCAATGAGATATAAGAGACTGGCAACCCGAATTTTATACAAAGTAGAATCAATTGATGTTTCTTCATCTTGTTTTCTCATCTTGGTGCCTAGAACAATTGGAGTCTCAACTATTTTGCAACTGATCATTCTAAACTTGTGCAAGATGTTAGTGGAATACTTTTGTTGATAGAAAAAAATTTCCATTTGCAAATTTGTTAATTTCAATTCCCAGGAAATAATTCATGAAGCCAAGGTAAATCATGTCAAATTATGTTTGCATTTTAGCTTTAAATGCTTCTAACATTAAATTACCTATATAGAGAAAATCATCAACATAAAGGAAAACATTGAGAATTTAACATTCATTATCTGTATTTGTATAAAGAGTTGGCTCATCATTGCATCTACAGAATCCACTATTGATGAGGTAAGAGTCGATTCAACTGTGCCAAGCATGGGGAGCTTGTTTCAAACCATATAAGGATTTATTCAACTTATACACTTAACATTTTTGTTTTGGAACTTCAAAACTAGTTGGATGATCTACACCAACTTCTTCTCCCAATATGCCATTTTAAAAAGAAAATTTAACATCAAGTTCAAAAAATTGCCACTTATTTTGAGTTGTAGTGGCCATAATAGTTTTGACAATATCTAACCTTGCTACTGGAGCAAAGCTTTCACTGTAGTTTATGTGAAACTACTGAGAGAACCCTTTGGCAACCATCATTTCCTTATGTTTCTTGATCTTCCTTTTTCATTCAATTTGGTCTTGTAGACCCACTTAACAACAATGTTGGTTTTGTCTTTTGGGAGATCAACCAGTTCCAAAGTTTCATTCTTATCTATGCTTGTGATTTGTTGATTCATTGCATCAACCCAATATTCCTCTTTTACTACCTCTTCAAAGTGAGTTGGCTGATAGGAAAGAAAATCATAAAGGTTTTTCTACTCAAAATCATTTTCTTTCTCATATATATACCTAGTACTTATGTTTTTTTATAATCTTCTGAAGATGACGAGTCACCACTAGAAGAACTACCATTTTCAGAGTGTTGTGGCTCTTCTTGTACCAGCAACCTTCGGAGGTTTGGTGGATGAACATGTTTATTTCAAGGTTCATCAATTTGCTCACACTAATGTTTATTTTGAAAGAACATAAAATATATACTTAACAAAAGAAATTGGTGAGTGGATTGTAGAGTCTCTAGGATTTTGACTATTCATCATAGCCTACAAAGATGAAATTTTCAATTCTGTCATCAATTTTCTTTCACATCTTCATTGGAACATTTGAACATTCTACACAACCAAATATTTGAATGTGAGAGACATTCATCTTCTTAACATCCCAAACTTCTTGAGGTACTATATCTTTAACACTTATTGTCAAAGATGTATTGAAAGTATATGTTGCAGTAGCAATAACTTTAGCCCAATACTCATTGGAAAACTCCTTCATTCGTCTTGCCATATTTATGATTGATTGGTTTTTCATTTTTCTACCTCCATTTTGATCTGGAGTTTGTTTAGTTGTGTTTTGCATAATGATGCCACATTGTCGACAAAATGCTCTAAAATATTTAGAATTGTATTCTCCTCCTTTGTTTGACATGGATAATGTAAAAAACTTTCTACTTTTCTTTTCTACTTCTATTTTGAACACTTTGAACTTTACGAAACTATCAGACTTATTTTTATCAAAATAAATTCATATTTTCCTACTCTAGTGATCATTAACGGTTAGAAAATAAAAATTATGACCAATCTCTTGTGTTTGCATTGGTTGACAAATATCTATGTAGACTAGTTGTAAGGGTTCTTTTTCTCTATTTGAATATGTGGGGAAGCTATATCTTTTATGTTATCCGAGAATACAAATTTCATATTAATAATGTTGCTTATTCACAAAATGGAGACTGATGACCATAGAATGTTTTTGAAGAAGACTAAGACTCTTGAAGGGAATATCACCATACCTAGAGTGCCATAATTATGACTCACCTATCATTGAAATGTTGTGTTCAAATGACTGTATGAGGTTTGTTCTTCTGAAGGTCAAGGGAAACATTCTATTCTTGGACTTTTCTAACTTTGATATAAGTTTTCTACTTGGAGGTTTCTCATAAATATAACAAGTTTTCCCTTAAAATATTCTGTGATGCCCATGTTCCATCAATTGACATACAAAAATGAGATTATTCTTTAGAAGTGGAACGTAATAAACATCATGTATATTTTTCTACTAATTTTGTTTAGTAAGAATAGGTGCAGTACCTTTCCCTTAAGCTTTAATATGAGAATGGTCACCAAGAGTAATTTCATATTTGATAGAAGCACCAATGCAAGAAATCGAATCTTTGTTACATGTCATATGGTTGCTACAACCACTTTCCAGCAACCAAAGATCCTCACTGTAATTGTCCTCAAAAGAATGGTAGGAAAGAAACATGACTTCATAATATTCTCCTTCATTATTGGAGATATGGGCACCACCTCTCTATTGATCTTACTATTTCTTTCAAGATTAAAGTTCATAGTGTCCAAAGTTCTTGTAGTAATAGCATGGGATATTTCATTTGTTGCACCATTTTCTTCTTCTTTCTTACTAGTTCTATGAATGTCTTAACACCCCTTGCTGTTCAGATCTGAAACCTTATGCTACACGATGTTTTGTAGATCTACCTCATCCTCTGCCTTGCTTGCTTCTACCTCTATATCCTCTACATGTGCCTTACAAAGAGAAGGTTGTGCCTTGAAAGCTTGTCCAAAGGATCCTTCTTCTAGTTTAAGTCATGTTTCATGTGATAGAATTGATCTAGTCAACTCATCTACTGACAACGTTGTAAGATCTTTTGACTCAAGAATATTTGTTACAATGATTTCAAATTTCTTCGAAAAGATTCAAAAGAATTTTTCAACGATCTTCTAATATGAAATCATTTCACTAATAAGTGTGATTTATTTGATGATTCCCATGTCTCTAGTCATGAACTAATCAACTTTCTTTGTGTCATCCATTTTTAGGGTTTCAAACTGAGTCCTAAATATTTGCAGTTAATAGTCTTAACTATATCATTTCCATGATATGCAACTTTGAGAATATCCCAAGCCACTTTTTGTTGTTGCACCTATTATTTTATCAAATATGGAGTCATCAATTGAAATTTTGAACTGTAATGGTCATGCCTCACAATATATAAAAAAATCACAACTCCTCCTTCTCACAGGCTACCACTTCACTCTCGTCCTTGAATTGCCATTATCTGTGCTTTCTCTGTGAGCACACAAATTTCAATTGTTTCTCCCAAGGAGTCTTATGTAACCTCGTGCTCTAATACCATTATAAGGATTGAGAGGTGGAAAACATAGACAAGGATTAACCCGAAAATAGAGGTGGAGCGAACTAGTTCTTCAAAATATTCAGTAACAACTAAATAGATTACATTGAAATAAATGAACATTAGCAATAAATAACTAGATTAAAACTCAACTAGAACTCAACTAAAATAAATTGACTAAACTGAACTAAACTAGATATGGAAACTAGCAGACTTGCATGAGACGGGAAGAGTAATGCTCTCAACAGGAGGCACAACATAAATTATGAGCATTTCTCATCACTCCTTCTGTTTCAATGGAAAAAAATACAAATTTTCCTTTAAGTTCTTTGAAGTTTCCTAACACATATGATATCAATGTTTCATATATTGGTAATAAATATCTACAAGTAAATGGAAGCTCAGAACTATCATAAAAGGAATTGAGACAAAAACTTATTAATAAAATTTGTTTCATAAATTTTTGTGTATACTTGAAGACACCAGATATCAATGCAGTCAATGAGTTCGAAGCCTCAAGGAATTCAAGTTTAGATAAAAAATATCACTATTTCTCCCACATCCAATGCCTTTTTTGTTCCAATAAATGTAAAGATATTGGGGAATTCAATAATCTTTTATGATTGAATTTTTAAATTTACAAGTTTGCAAATTGAGAATAAATTGTCTTCGGTTTTACATTTTTTTTTTCTGAATAAGTCTACTCCTATTATTAATAAAAAAAAATTTACAACGAGGCGACAGCCTCAAGAGATCTAGCCTGGAAGATGGCTTACACATGTGGCAGATTGATAGATAATCCACAGGAACTAGCGGCATACCATCTAGAGCAAAGACTATTACCGGAGCCGTTAAACCAGAACCACCATGACAAAAACAAACCATGACAAAACACAGACTCTCTGGTGATCCAAAACTGCATAACAGAGGTGATACAATTGACTCGAACTGTTAACATGGACAAAAGACAACTGAACATAGACAGAAAACAACTGAGCATTTCCCCATGAACAGAAATGAAAGCTGCAAGAAGATAATGACAACTTGATCAACAAACTTGAGCTGTGGATGGAAATTCTTCCACAATTGGACAACCGAAACTAGAGAGGTCGTTATCATCAGATTGAGGCCCCTCTTCTTTCAGCAGAATCTTCTCACTCAGACGATTTGAACAGGCCATGGCAGAATTGACCTGTAAAGCAGAATTCTTTGGAGCGTCATCCTTCTGGCAAATATTCTGAGAGGTGCTTGGCATGTCTTCCACCCTTGGCTGTGAAGAAGGATTTGGATTTGCCGAGGCCATGCCTGCAGCGCCCTCACTCAGCTGAATCGTGATAGTGGCAATGAACGAATGGTCACTTAAAGTGTAGGGGATTTGAAAGCAGGCCGAGTGCTCATGGGTGTACTGGGGGCTTGATATTGTCGTCCTCTGTCCCTGGCCATGACCACGACCTTGCCTCGGAGCAGGATGACCTTCAGAACTAGTTCCAGGAAATGTATTTGCTGAAGAGGAAGAAGCGTGGCACAGGGGATGACCATGAACTCCACCCCGACAACAACCCATTCTTTGCCACAGGATGGTCATGTTGCCTGGAGCAGAGAGAGTATGTCACACAACAATTTTTTTCTAAACAGAGAAGACTGGAAGGGGCTGAATTAACCAATCAATCGAATAATTGAGATAGCTTGAGGGCATACAGCTGATGAGAACGCTGAAGGGGTTATGGAAATCTAGAAAAACCAACACAGAAGCGTCTCCACGAGCCTGAACACCATGAAACCCTAAATAATCTTCCGAATAGGGCACTGAACCTGCGAAGAGGCCTAACAAGCGTATGAAGAGAATTGAATTTTGGTGGAGGAGCGCCATCGGATTATAGCAGGAGAACCTGTGTACATTGGCCAGCCACATTAACTCGGCCTTGAATGAGCATTCAGGTGTATTGAAGGCATACAATAGGTGAGGCCAGGTGGCGCAGGGCGTACTCCACATGCCTGCTCCTCTCGCCACCACCGTCCCGTTAACTGTCCCTTTCACCCGCATCCGGGATCTTCGGTTTTACATTATATAGGTTCCCGAAATCCAATTCTCAGTACCAATGTATACAACCCTTAAGGGATTGATGAAAAACTTAATTTTATTTAATCTTTAGTGGTCCTATGCAAGAGATATCCAACCACAAAATGGATCCTAGGTAGGGACTTCAATATGATTCTCTCTCTTGAAGAAAAAAGGGAAGATCCAAGAAACCAGAAAGAGACTCTTAAGGATTTCAAAATATGATTGACTGCATGACGTTGGTGGACGTAGAAACTACAAATGGAAAGTATACCTAGAAAAACAAAAGAAGGGGAAAACACATGGTTGCGTTAAGGCTGGAAAAATTCGTACTTTTGGAGTTTTTGATCTTACAAGGTATTGCCTTAGAGACCAACATCCTTTATAGTAGTGGCTTAGATCATTGGCCAGTAACTCTGGTTGCTCAGATTACAGGCACTCCAAAAAAATGACCCTTCCTGTTGAAGGGGTTATGGATGGACTACCCCAATTATGTAGACAAGGTGAAGCAATTGTGAGAGGCTCCAAGATGTTTAGGTTACAGTAGAATCTGAAATAAGTTAATGAGGAAATTAAAATGTGGAACAAATAGGAGTTTGGCCATATTTTTCAAGGAAAAAATTATATAGAAGAAAAAACAGAAGCAGTCCAAAGATCTGCAATGGAGGAAGGTTTCACAGAGGAGAAGGAAAATCAGGAGCACTCCCTTCAGTAGGAATGGGAAGAAATATGTAGACAAGAAGATAAATTATGGAGACACAAATCGAGGGTGCAGTGGCTTCAAGATGGTGAGAAGAACACTAAATTCTTTCACCATACACTGATATCACACATAAATCACAATAGGATTTTGAAATTAAAAGACAAATATGGGAACATGCTCCATCCCCATCAGGAGATTGAGTAGACTGTGGTCCAAAACATCCAGGACATCACAACAAAACTTCTAGGAGACAGATCAGAGGCCAAATGATATTCCTAAATAATATCCCTAAAACAATCATAGACGAACGAAATGAGAACCTCAAGAGGCCAGTTTAGATTGAGGAAGTGGGACACACGGTGAAAGACATGCCTAGTGGAAAGGATCTTGGACCTGATGGCTTTACAGTTAATTTTTTCAAAGCATGTTGGGAAATTGTGGGTCTATAAATTGCTGATGTTGTAGAAGATTCCTGCAGACTAGAAATGGTACTAAAAGATCTAAATTATAATCTCATACCACTGATACCAAAAGAAAAAGAAACCAAAACTCCTAATCGATTCCGTCATATTTCTCTCTGTAACGTAATCTATAAATTTTCTCAAAATTTATTGCTAATTGGTTAAAAACTCTACTTCCAATTCTAGTCTCAAACGAACAGGTTGGTTTTGTAGAAGGGAGGCAAACTCTTGACAATATAATATAGGCCCATGAAATCATTCATTGCCTTAAAGCACAAAAAAAGGTTGGAATGATAATGTATTTGGATATCGCTAAAGCGTATGACAAGTTAAGTTGGGATTATTTGGAGAACCTATTGAAAGCTTTACGATTTCTACATCACTAAATTTAGTGGATAATGTCTCTAGTCACCTCTACTAGCTTCTCAATCATTGTCAATGGGGCTCCAAATCAACTCTTCTCTACCTGAAGGGGCTTGAGCCAAGGAGATTCGTTATCACCATTTCTCTTTTTCTTGGCAATGGAGGGACTTAACAAAGCCATTAAAGTAGCAACTGTCACAGGGGATATTAAAGGATTACAACCTTACTTTGAGTGGAAACTGAGAACCCACTAATAATTTGTGGATGATGCAATGCTTCATGAAATTCCTACTGTTAATGAGGAAAATTCCAATAAGCATATTCTAGAGGACTTCACAGTAGCTATAGGTATGGAGGTTAATCAATCCAAGTCAATGGTTTTCTTCTTCAATACTCACATTGTTGTGCAGACAAACCTCAACCTCACTTTAGGTTTTCAATGGAAACCTTGCCATCAAAGTACTTGGGAGTTCCCTTAATAGATAAAGCAAGAAAGAAATAAACCTGGGAATCCCTAATATCCAAATTACAACACAAGGTCAATAGGTGGACTTACCAATCCCTAAATCTAGTAGACAGACTAGTGCTAACCAAAGTAGTCCTACAGGAAATCCTTATGTTTTTGATATCAGTGCTACTAGCTCCCGAAGGAATTCTAAAGAAAATCATAGTAATTGTGGGTTGGGACAAAATTTGCAAATTGAAGTCTAGGGGAGGGCTAGGTTCCAGGACCTTGAAAAAATGAATGTTGTTTGTCGAGAAAAATTGTGGTGACGATGGATTAAGGATGCTATCCTCCCCTATGCAGTTTTTTGGAAAGAAAAATATGTTCCACAATGGAACCCCTAAGCTTTGATCATATTTAATGACATGATGAAAGGATCCGCCTCATGGAATCTAGCGTGGTGAAACTGAGGATTAATACAAGACCATTATTTTTGGGAGATAAGGAATGAAAAAACACCAATATTTTGGGAGGACACATGGCAACAAGAACCTATACAAGTCGGGCCAAAAATAATAGCCATCCAGGAGGTGCTACAGACATAAGGCAAATGAGTGGTTCACTAGTACTGGGACCTAGGAGGAAACCATTAAAAATAGAGAAAGTGGACCATCCTAAACCACTCTGAGCAATATCCGCTAAACCAAATTTCCCAAGACTTGGATGAAGAACTTCATAAAATAAAGATACTTTGCTTAGATGATGAGGACCATCTAAGATGGGGAAGGAAGGAAGGTAGACAATTTACCCTAAAGGAGGCCCATAGGTATCTAATAGAAGACCAATAAGAGGTAGAAACACCAGAGCAGAACAAGTTTTGGTCAACCCCTCAATGGCCAAAAATCAAACTTTTCATATAGTTTGTTATACACAAAAATATTCTCTCTGGGGAAAACCTCTACCGTAGGAGATTTTTAGGTCCCTCGCACTGCAGCCTTTGTTAAAAGTAGGAATAAACCATCAACCACCTCCTTAATAGCTCTGAGTACAAAACTACATTGTGGGATTGGGTCTCTCAGGTGTTTCACTAAACAAGTAGAAAAAGGGATAGTATTCAAGAAACATTGAATAAATGGAGAGGATAAATCTTAAAAAATGAAGTGGTCAACCTTGCTTGGAGTTTAAGACCTAGATTTGTAATCGTGGTGGTTTGGAAGGATATAAACCAATGGATATTCCAGGAAAAATCCCCCCTGGCCTCGACCTTGATCGCCCAAATCCTGCAACAATTACGGGAAACAATTCTTACCGGCCTGACAGGACCAGGAGATAACAATCCTACACACAAAGAGAATATAATTTTAGAAAAAATAGGTATAAAAGGTATACAATCACCTCTCCATTGAATGAAGGAACCATGAGTTTAGGGGATTGCAACGACATGGCCCCCTCCAACTTTGGGGTTTATGAAATTGAATTTTGATGGGGCCTTAAAAGGAAACCTAGGTCAAGATTGAGCAAGAGGGGTAATTCGAAACAACATTGGTAGTATCATCAGACTCTATTACACTCATCTCGGTGTGGAAACTAACAATGCAACAAAGTTCCATGCACTAGAATAAGGATTAGATATATTGGTCAAGACTAACACACAACACTGCACAATTGACGGAGACTCATAGTTGGTAATCATGGCAACAAAGTGACTACAGTGTGGTACCAACATATGGAAGTTTATGAAGCACTAATGCCTGGGCCAGATCATTCAATGAATTCAGGGACACTTGCCTAACATGTAGACTATTGAGTTTAATTTAGTTCACAAAATGACCAACAAGTTGGTAGATAGGTTGGCAAATGAGGGTGCCAAAGATATGACTGTAACGGGTGAATATGAATGGAAGGAAGTTCAAGTAGGATAGCTAAAGGATGACTATTCCTGCCTAGTTGAGATGGACATGGGGGAGAGCATTTATCATTGGAAGGGCATCATATTATCCAGGTGGCTCCAGACATGCTCTGACTCAAAAGTCGCTTTAGAAAATCTAAAAAATAAAAGTCCCCATATTCAGATGAAACCAGGACTAGATCATAGCGCTCGTCGCCTTGATTCTAACAGTGAAAACAACACTGAAATATGATTTCATATGCTTCAGACATTTGCGGTCAAATTTTAGGTCAAACTTGGGCAAATGGAAATCTTAATAAAGAAACAAATTGGTAGAATCTTGAAGCATGAAATTTGGCCATCAGAAAGGGAGAAATTGTCGAGCCGTTAATTTTCCTAGTAACCCTTATTTTGGGACATTTAAAAAAATACTATGTGGTTATCAGAACCAAAAAACTGGGGGGCCCACCGAATCCGTCCACCCCACGGGTTGTAATATATTAAAATCAAAATTCGAATTGGGGTAGCGGGCTGCCACCCGTGCCACACCCCATGGTCTCTGACCCTAAACCTTAAT
>APFE030850382.1:43223-68604 GCA_000404065.3 Pinus taeda
ATATTTACATATATCTATAAAGCTTCTAAACATACATGAAATTGTCATCACCAAAGTTATATGTTAACCGCCAAATAGACTAGCCAAGCTTAAAAACATATGTCGCATGCCATAATGGGGTCCCTCAGGGATTGGACCCCAAGACCTCCAGAACCCTGCACCCAATTAAGCCTTTTTTCTTATAGGAAAAACAACTGTTTGTTGTAATATATGCCTGAAAGAACTATAATTAAACTCAAACCAATCGGTCGATCGAACCGATGGAGGTGTGCCAAGCTAGACCAGACAAAACCATGCGCGAGGGGCAGGGTGTCAAACCCTAAGCATGGAGAATATTAAGATGCAATAAAGATTCCCTTAAAGGACCAGAGGTGCCAATGTCAGAATATGGCTAGATTATAGTCATTTTTGCACGTTTTCTCGCTAGATGTCCAACCATGGAATCAAAATCTCCATCTGAGCAGCAGAGATGTGGGTTCCCAGCATCATAGAATCTTTGAAGAATATTGTGAAATCTAAAAGATTCCCTTGGAGGCCGATTTTTCCAGTGTTGGAATGGCGCCCACTTTATAGTCATTTTCATAGAATTTTTCGGGAGCGTAGTAGTGTGCTCAGAATCTTCATCCGAGTAGCGAAATTTTTGGCCACCCTCGAGAAGGAATCTTTGGGGGAATATTCAAGATTCACGAGGTTATATAATTTGACGGTGTCAGAAAGGGGCAAAGTTTATAATCATTTGAAATTATTTCATGCCAAGGATTCAACAGTGGTGTCCATTTCAGTAGCTCAACTTTGCATTTTTCAGCCATCCTCGAAAGTGGAGGTATATGATGCAGTTATGCCATGCTTTCTTATGATTTGCTGAGATGATGTTTTTGTTGTTGAGATACCTGATTACCATTATTTTGAGGGATACTTGTATGCCACATCATGTGATATTTTATTAACTTATCATTCTCAAGAGATGCCCATTTGAGTGAGAGTTCTTATAGGGAGAACATCTCATGGAGAGACATGCCACTCTTATTGATGGAAATTGCCCATATGAGTGAGAGTTCCTGAGAACGTCTCATGGAGAGACATGCCATTATGATTGAGGGTATTCAACCTTGTAATGACAAAGAACATACCATGTACATCATGATGCAGTAGCATCAAGACCCTCTTCATTTGTAAATATGGAATAAAAAGGAGGGTGTGATAATTTTAATTATTTTGTTATTTTTAATAAAATAGGGAGTGTTTTTAGGCATAAAGCAGTGAATGTGGATCATTATGGGATAAGGAAAGCTTTTCTATTTTAGAACAGGGAAAAAGATGGGAAAAATTTTCAAGATGCTTTCTACCATATGTATGCATTGCATGTAGACTCTTAGAGCTTTTAGTTGAGTGATTCTAGATCATGCTAAATTTTATAAATTAGGAATCCTCAAAGACATTGAAGATCGGAGTGAGAGAGAATGAGTGAGTATGAAGAAGAAGAGGCCATGACTAGGCCATGATTTCTTTTGTAAATAATTTATTTCTTAATTAATTATTTCAATGATTTGTGTGCATATGTATTTTCTGGAACTTTTAGAGCTTTTAAAATTTATCAGGGATAATATGTTGGATTTACTGTGTATTGCAATGAATGGTTATATGCATAGACAGAGTTTAAAGATTCTGGGTTTTGCAGGTTGCGGCTTGCATCAAGTGGTATCAGAGCAGGAATAGCTCTTTTTGAAGGTTCAAGTGTTTTTTGTTAAGTTAATTGCATGTGATGATTTTTGGGACTGATGAATATTGATTTACAGGAATAGTGAATAAATCTCAGCGGGAAGAAGGAGAAGTGAATGTGGTAGAAGCTAAGGATTCAACAGAGGTTGAATAAAGTTGCAGATAAGGGAAGCCTACATGAGTAGTAGAGGATGCTCAAAAGGTTCCAGCAGAGAACCAATGATTACCAAAAGACCAGATCTGGAGGGAAGGATTGGTGAGGTAAGTGGCAACAAGAGAGTTTGTTGTGGCAGAGGCTTCATGCAACTCATAGGTGAGGAACTTATGGCGAAGGAGATGACTACTAAAAGTCATAAAGGAGAGAGCAGAGGTTCAGAAAGAGGCCACAGAAGAAAGGAGGAGAAATATGCCAAGGCGAATGGCAGAAGACAACAGTTAACTGAGGAAGAGTATGAGAAAGAGAAAGTTGAGATAGCAGTTCATCTTGAGCTATTGATGGAGTTATTACGATAAAATGTTAAAGACCAGAGACATGGTTTACTGATGAGGAAGAGAGTGAAGTGGCAGAGGCTACAACAGAGAAAATATTTACAGATAAGCATGCAGTTAACAGGGGTGCTGAAGGAAGCAGTCAAGACTGAAAAGTCTTATGATTTAAAAACTAACGAGTTGTGCATGTTTGCAGGTATAGAACAGGGAGATGAACAAGCTTTAGAATTTGTCCAAGAAGAGTTGAATTTGAAGGCTGTTGATGCAAAAAAAGAAGGACCATGTGATGATGAAGATGTGGAAAATCGTGTGAAGTTTCCAAGTTCTACTCCTAATGAAGTTGTTGAATTGTATAGAAAACTAGATCTCCAGAGAAGAGAGTTGGAAAGACAGAGGACTTATGTGTTGAAATATTTGCTGGAGACATCTGAACCAGAGAAAAAAATTGCAGATGAAATTGCAGGTGATGAGCCAAAGCATGTTGCAGAGGGACAAGAAGTTTGGGAGGTAGCAACATCTATGGCGACAGCGGCAGCAAAATCCATAGTGACAGATAGAGCAACATGTGGATTGATAGCAGTAGAAGAGGCACTGATGCCTTATATTTTTTATTCTAACAATTGTTTTGTGAGTACAGGTCTAAATGAAAATGCTGGAGGAAATCTGCTAGACAAAGAAATTAAAATGATGGTGCAGATGATGATGAAGGAATCCCAGAAGAGACCAGCAGCAGTGAAACAAAGGAGAAGCAACAAGAGGAAGACAACAGAAGATCGCAAGAGTGCAACTAGTGGAGCAAAGCAGCATAAGGTGTGGAGACCTGGAGAAGAACAACAAACAAAAGCAGCGGCAAATGGAAACTTGTAGCATAAGGTGTGGGATCTAGGAATACACAGATCCCAACACATGATCAGGGGATCATGATTAATTTTAAGGTTGGCTGTATGATGCAGGAGCATCAAGAACCTCTTCATTTGTAAATATGGAATAAAAAGGAGGGTGTGATAATTTTAAATATTTTGTTATTTTTAATAAAATAGGGAGTGTTTTTAGGCATAAAGCAGTGAATATGGATCATTATGGGATAAGGAAAGATTTTCTATTTTAGAACAGGGAAAATGATAGGAAAAGCCTCAAGATGCTTTCTACCATATGTATGCATTGCATGTAGACTCTTAGAGCTTTTAGTTGAGTGATTCTAGATCATGCTTAATTTTATAAATTAGGAATCCTCAAAGACATTGAAGATCAGAGTGAGAGAGAATGAGTGAGTATGAAGAAGAAGAGGCCATGAATAGGCCATGATTTCTTTTGTAAATAATTTATTTCTTAATTAATTATTTCAGTGATTTGTGTGCATATGTATTGTCTGGAACTTTCAAAGCTTTTAACATTTATCAGGGATAATATGCTAGATTTGCTGTGTATTGCAATGCATGGTTATATGCATAGACAGATTTTAAATATTCTGGGTTTTTCGGGTTGCGGCTTGCATCACATCATCATCATTTGTAGCATTTAATGAAGTGACCTCCCCACTCTTGACACTAGGGCCTGGAGACATAACCCACACTGGGTGAACTCTGTTATCAATGTGTTTGTGTTCATTGATTTGATCGTTGTTGTTATTTTTTATCTTCCTTAAAGAATGCACATGTGGTTGTTCAATAATCTTTTAAATTAGATTCTTCTAACATCATAGAAGTAAAAGATCTTGGATAATTTTGGTAGCTGAAGAGATCCAGATCAAGTTTGGTATCAGAGCAGTCTTCTCACTGATGTGAATTGTGAGTGTGAATGATTGAATGTGAAACAAGAAAGAAAATGGAGGATGATAGAGATATGTATGAGGCCTTCTATAGGATGTAAAAAATGGTAGATGTAATGTATGCATCTTATGAGGAGGAAAAGGCCAGAGAGGAATGGGAGAAAGAAAGAGCAGAGGACGATGCTCCATCTACCCCCTTGAGTGTAAATTCATCTTCTTCATCTTCTTCTCATCATTCATATGAAGAGATCAATTAGAGCCCTCAAGCAGAGAATGATGAATTTAGGAGGCTTCTACGAGAAGAAAAAGAGGAGAAGCAGACATTGTATCTTCAATTACGAGACACAGAAGAGGCCTTGGAAAAATTGAAGTGATGTCTAAATATTTGCTATATGTACTAATATTACTTTATTGATTGTAATTGCATAATATGGCCCCCTTTTGACGGTACTGGACCCGCCAACATATCAGGGGATCTCACCGATAAGAAGTCCCAATTAGACCTCAGATCATTTGGTGTAGGAGTCATAGTAGTGGGTCGTACGGTAATGCCTTGACCATGATTTCACACAGAAACAAGTAAGATGTCCCTATTGGTAGCAAGGGTGTGACAACTGCAGTAAGTCAAGGAAGGTGCATGAAAGGTTCTAACACATTGAGGGTGAGGTGAGTGCGCCCCTTGGAAACCTGTAATAGTACGCAGCTTGGAAGGGAACACACGAGCGAAGATGAATCAGAAGCTGGAAAGCAGGTTAGCGAGCAATCCAAAGTGATGGTTAAACCAACAACACATTTCAGAAAGATTCATACATACTTATACAAAATAGTCCACACATGCATGCGTAAGAAAACAAATACATATATCAATTATAGTAAACCAGATAACATATAATACAATACATCACATGCATGAAATGTATTGTCTTTGTTATATTAAGAAGTGCAAGTTCCAGTCATACAATACATCTATTTCTAACCACTAGTTGTGATAGCTAAACGTTCCAACCACAACTGCCTGCTCCTCCAAAGAGATATACTAGCTCTCGGTAGTGGAGAAGCTAAGGCTCATTACAATACTGTCCAAGCTCTCTCCAAGATAGTCTTATCAGAAGCTTGGCTGACCAAAATCTTGTACAATGAGTTATGAGGTACTATTTATAACAAAGGGTGGGGTGACCCTTGACCTTCCCCTTTGAGACCGTTCATCTACACTCATTACTCTTCAACTACTCTATGACTGTTACATTCAACTATTGACACTTGAACTTCCAATTGACAAGACATTACATTACAATGCACATGTTCCCATGTGAGGAAAAATGGCTTGAGCAAGACATGCAAGACATCACTAACACTCAGACTATTGTGGTGAGGCCAACTCTTTGACATGCTTGTGATGGTCGAAGGTGATGAGATGATGCCAAGCTTGGTTGTCTGTGATGGTGTTTGTGCACTCAATGGTGACATCCTATTGAAGTGAACTCTTTCCTTCATTGCATCTGGGTGCATTGATATGGCTCCTCTGTCCAAATCGTCTGATAGCATGCGCATGGTCATCCTGGTGCGACTAGACTGACAATATGTTGATGCATAGTGTCTATGCTGCTCCTCAAGCATGTGCTGGTGGCCATGTGCATTAACTTGTCAAGGTACATGTTTAGCTCCAATAAGACTTTCTTCTTGCATTTGCCTCGGTGAGTGGGTCGAATGGGTGTGATCACATGGGTGAGCACAATGATATGCATGTTGTTGCATTCCCTTGCATGTGATCAACAATGCTCCTCACCTTCTCTGCTTTGTGCCAGCTCCTGGGTTCTATAACTTGTACGGGCGTAGTTTCATCCATGAGTGCATGTTGCATGCCCTACTATACCTGTTCCTGCGGAAACTCATTCTCTTGTCTATGCATGTTATGTTCTTCATTGAGTTACTGCTTTAGCACATGCAACTCCTTCTCTATTCCATTCTTTCCCTTCACACAATCTTCATGTCACGTTGTCATGTCATAGCCCGAGTCTCTAAAGTTTCTTTCATCACAAGTAGATTTGCTTGAGATTGCAACTTTGTTCCACCTTTGTGTTGTCATAAAAATTCCTCTTGCATTCGTTATATGTGGTATGCTTCCTTCAACTACTGTTGATGGTGCTTCTTGCTGTGATGCTTCTATTGTAATGTCTTGATGTCCTTGTCTACGAACAACTCAATGTCTTCGTGGGTAGGCAATTTCATAGACACTTGATCGACTGCATCCACAAGTGTGCTCTGAACGGTGTCTTCAACTCTTCTCTCCTGGAAACCATTATACCTATCTTGGTGAGAGGAAGATGAACCTGCGATACCTGGAGACATGACAACACTCGTGGCAAGAAATCTATTAGTCGAAAACCAAAATGAACTTGAGAACTAACTTGCAACATACTTATGTGACTAATGATGAAGGTTGCACAATTTCCACTGGGAGTTCAGGAGACTAACTGCCAAAACTATGCAAGGCACAGTTTGGGCTGTCAGTAGGATGAATGACTACTAGAACTATGCAATGCAAAGTCCGTCCTGATCTGCTGAGAACTAAAACTGTGCAATGCGCAATTTCAGTCAGTAGTGACATGCAACCAGCAAACTGCATTGCGCAGTTTTTGGGGCCAGCAGGACACAGCTTCCAAGAATTGCACAATGCATGGCTAGAGGTTAGTACCTGGCTAGAATTGTGAAATTTCTAGTGAGAAGGCCAATCCTTCACTTCCAGAAATCCACAGTGCTAGCCGAGCAAGGCATGGTCTGGGCCAAGGCATCCTAGTCCGATCGACAGGCGACCGAAAACATGAGAGATGTGAATGCATGATGAGATGACTGTAAACAAGAGTAAATGATCATTCATGCAAAAAACAAGCACATGATTCAAAAAGCAGGAAAGCATGCATGTGTGTGAAGAAAGTTGCCGCAACAGAGATCGTTCCTGCAAAATAGTGGCATGCATGCGATAACAGTGAGATGCGAATGAAAACTAAAATGGTGCTTCTACAAGATAACATGCATCAAAACTATAGCAAGTGATCACTAAAATCAAGAAGACATTAATCACACAAAGCAAAACACAAAAATCAATAGAAATGCAACATAAGACATGGAAGGAAGGTTTACCCCAAAACAACTGAATTGAATGTACTGATGATTCCTAGATGCAAATGTGGGATGTCCGAGCTATAATGTCGATGTGAGGAATGAGCTATGTAACATTTGGTTCATGAGTTTTGATAAAATCGAAGATGTGACGTGCACTCCACAAATATAGGAGGAGAGACACTTGGTGGGAGGTTTCTGAAATGATCCTTGCATGCAACCTCTAGCTTCTAAAAGTAGATCCCTGAATCAAGGGATGCCTTTGCATGCTACATTGGGAGAAGTAGCCCATGCATGCAAATAAATTTTTCTTGGTCCTAGAGGGAACCGTTCAACTCAACTGCCCATGCGACAGTCTACTCAGCTGAGAAGAAAAAATGTGCATTTCTGCGAAGGATTTAGGCTGGCTTCCCTAAGGGATTGCGTAATTTCCGGCAAAGTAGCTAACTACTGCCCAAAATTGCGCAATTTTAGGGCTGAGTAGTCTTTCTGGGGGGAATGCGTAATTTTTCCAGTGAATAGTGACAGGAAGATTTGTGCAATTCTGGAGCCTAGTAGGCTACCAAATATAATTGCGTAATTGGTGGTGGGAAGGCTGGTTCCCCTCCAAAATTTCATAATTTCTTGAGGGAGATACTCAGCCTGCAGCTAGACCAAGTCTGGTGAAACAACCCTTGAGGGGGATGCAACAAGTTTTGATGGATAGGCTGTCATTCTGCAAGAAAAACACTGAAGCTTGTGTACTTGATAAGGCATGACATGCTGTTGTGACAGGTTGGTAGGGAGGCTCCAAAATGAAGCTAAGGAAATATTTTGGAGGGTGGTTGTAGCCGCAACAACACTTGGTGACACACTGGTAGATCTCCATCTCTCTGAATGGACCTTGTTCGTGAAAAGAAAGTCTAACACCTCTGGAAGTATTGTTCAGTTATCAGTTCATCGAGGTTTCCACACTTGCTTGATTGTAAGATGTAGCATCTGCTCAGCTCTTGGTTGATTAACATACATTCCAAGCCAAGTCAACACAGTTGTTTGGATTGGGGTTGAAGGGTTTATTGGTGCACAAGTAGTATAGTCATCAGAGTCTTAGTTTCATCTTTGGTGATGCTCTGCTCTTAGCAGTCCTCGACAATACCCTGAAAGAGTCACGCAAGAACACAAGCATTGCTCCAATGCTAGCGAGCCTGGTCAGTACCCCGACGAAGTTACTTGCATCACCTCTCTGTGAAGGAAGCCTTTCTCTTCTTTCGCCTTATTCATTTTTTTATTTTTTTCATTTTTCACTTTTCATTTTTTTCATTTTCATGATTGTGCATATCACTTATTTCTCTCAGAGGTCGAAGAGAGATCGTGACTTATTAAGAGAATAAGAGGTTGTTCCTTAAGATAAGTAGTTTATTATATACCCTTGATGAGCCTGTTAAGGCTTTCCCCCTCACCTTACTCTACTTGACTGAGATGACAAGGTTTAACCCAAAAATAACCCACTAGAGTAGGTGACACTAGTTAGTGCGTAAGTGTTGTGTTTCACGAAGGTTCATTTCAAGCAATACATATTTTCCATTGATGTATAATGGACTAAAAGTAACAAGTTCTTCATACAGAGGCAAGATGCCAGATAACCAAGTAGTGATAGTTGCACAAGGCCTCTTGTACTTTACCCATCTTATTTCAAGAGTCATGCATGATTTCATGTGAAACTAACCTACGAATGAAAAGAAGCAAACAAACAACAAAGCAAAGAAAAAGCATAACTAAATGCAAAAGCAAAGTGAGTAAGAAAACATGTAAGAAAACAAATAAGAAAGCAAAGCAAGAAATCAAATAAGCATGCAAGCAAGAAAACTGAAAGAAAACATTACTCCTACTCCTAAGCTGATGGTGCATGGGCCTGAGCACGTGAATTGTTATTTCCAATGTAGCCACCAACACATTGGTTGACCGATGTTGGTGAAGGCTTGGTCCGCAAGCAACCCAGTCGTGTGAACCAGCAAATGTGAAAGATACAATAGTGAAAATAGACACACTCTGAGCTTATAAGTGTTTGTAGAACAAAAATAAGTGAAAGCGCATGACATGCACTATGTGGACTTGCCATGGTGCTGCACTACACTATGTGTAGATTTTGAGTGTATGCATTCCCTTGATTGTGATATGCAAGCAAACATGTTAAAGGTAGTCCACTTACATTGTGCAAGTGTGCTTGCTATGTAAGATTCCTCCAATGCATGAGCAGTTGGATCATGTAGTTCAAGTGGAGGAAGTTAAATCTGAGTGTTGAGTTCTTCTTCAGTGAGTATAGATGAGTGATGAGGAACCTTAGGTGTTTGAATAATTTCTTGATCAGAAGTGAGACCAACGACAAGGCAACGAGGGCCTAACATAACCAGTAGCTCGGGCTGAAGTGCCTCAATAGTTTGGGGGGTTTCAAATTCGTCAATAGATAGATCATTGTAGACTAGTGGCTTAGACAGATTAAAAACGAATGAATCAACATCATCATTAGATGATGAGGTAAAGAGATCACAACATCCAAGATTAGAAAACTTAGGATGTTTGACAGCATCCTCATGATTTAATGAATCACACAGAGGGGTAGATGAGAAGAAATGATGTTCACCCTCTGCGTTTTTGGAAAAAGTAGATGAAAGATAAAGTGGATTTTCAATGAATGATTTCTCCTCTCCATTGTCGGATGATGGTCTAACATCCGGTGTGTCTTGCCAATGATCAGCAATGGGTACATTAGTGGATGGAGATGTGCATGAAAAATCAGTGATGGCAGGATCATCAAGGATGTCAGGAAGAAACAAAGGAGGTATGGGTAGATAGGGATGGTCCCCTACTGTCGTTGGATTTTCAAGCTCCCCGTCTTTCTCTTCATGAATGCCATCACATGTTATTTGTGCAACACTAACTCCGTCGATAGATCGATCCTCATTCAAAACAAGTGTAAAGCCCAGAATGGAATAACAAAAGATAGTGTCATCTGGAGGATGATCAGAACAGAAAGATGGAGGTTGAGGTGAAAAATACATGTGATGAGGTATGGGACTCACAACCAAGTTTGCACAAAAATTAGAAGGAGCAATGTTGGGAGGACGTGACAGTTCAACAAATGTGTGAGCATGATCTCCTACATCACTCTGTAGTGGTGAAGTTGTTTCATGAGGGAATGAGGGAGAATCACTTGTGACAGTGACCGTGTCCATCTGTGATTGTGCAACTCCATTACTGAAGAATGATGAGTGGGGTTTGAGCTTAAAATTCTTCTTAGGATGAGTAGGTTTCTTAAAACACTACTTGAAGCTATCCCAAAGATAGGGAAATTTCATTTGGCTCTTCAGAGCTTGAAACTGCAAATCACAGAAGCGTTGCCATACTTTGTTTCATCATTTAATGACTTAGGAGAAATATTTAAAGTGCAAGGTGTATATGGTTTTGAAATGTAAATTTCTTAATAAGTGCTAAAGTATGTCTTGATTAAATTACAAGCCAGACTGTGGGATGGTACTGTCGTCCAATAGCCTGTATTCACCTTGATTGAAATAGTTTGTCATTGCTTGTCCATTATTACCTTACCTCCTAACCCTATCATTGTAACCATTGCACCACAGCCGCATAAACCTCCACTCCACCCAATCATTATGACTCACCTGCAATGAGTTGATACGAATGTGTTCCTAGTAGGAAGAACTATTTTAATCATGACCAGATGAGTGGGAGTGAAAAAACAGAGGGCGACGAACCTCCGGCATAAATCTCTTGGCAAAGAATTGGTGTCACTCGCTGAAATTCATTCAATGGTGTGATCGGAAAGGGTGAAGTGTAGTTAGAAATGGCATCCGTAAGGAGTGACCCATTGTCTTTGCAAGAGATTGACCAAACTGCAGAGTACTAGAACAATCTTGCACTATTGCAAGAATTCAGGTCCTTGCCATTCTTACAAAAGTTTGATGGGTTCGACATGGATATGGTACTGGAGTTCACAAGGAAATTCAAAGAAGGCTAAGTCAGGGTCGGATTGTTGAAGTTCAAAGCTACAGAAGAGTCTATTTCACAAGCTACAAGCTTGCCACTTATAGGAGAGTGTTGCTTTTAAAAAGGAGTAGTTCGGGAAGAAACAATGGTGCCAGTTTGTGGTTGAAAAAAAGCTTAATGTTGACTGGAGGAAGGGACTTTCGCAGAGCATCATGATTAGGAAGTGGCAAGACCTCCTATTCATACTGCAGAAATTCGTGACTAGAGAGGGATGCTATACATTGGCATTCATGAATCACCTTCAGTTGTTGCTACACTTTGATTCGAGAAAATTGATTAATTTCCCTTACTACCTCCATAGGAGTATTGAGAAAATGAAGAAGGGCATGCAAAGTAGAAACAAAAGCCAAGTTGCAAACAAGCTCTATCATCATGGGCTGATCACGATTCTAGTTAAGAAGAAGCTGGAAGAAAAAGGAGTAACTTGGGAAGCATTCTTGAAGGAGTTTCAAGCAAGGACTGCAGATAAGTTTGCTATCACGAGTACAAGTAAGAAAAGGAAAGCAGACACATGTCTCTTGCTGAGAAGAAAGAGTAAAGCACACTAGTGCAAGTAGGGAAGAAGACTGTTGAAAATACTTCACCCCTGGTTAAGAAGAGAAAGACCAGAACCTTGATTAGGAGGAAGACTGTCTCCTAAGGGACAAACCAGTCGAGCTCTCATATTATAATCGACGAATCACCCCAAGTTTCCCCTAAAGTTCATAATCTCTTAGTGCTTGCAGATGCAGCCACACACACTTTGGAAGATGAAGAGAGCATGGAAGATGATGTAAAGTTGTCAACTTTTTTCAGAAAATTAAGGAATATGAAGATGATTGTTGGCTTATTTGGGCCTGACCTACGTTCGGAAGAGTTATTTAGCCAAACAAATCCCGTAGCTACTGGCCGTTTCGACAATAGTCTAAAGAGTGCGGGCTGAGATCTCACTCGAGGTAGTAGGGGAGGGTGTTGGAACTAAGTTTCCACACCCTAGAGATGTCTAGATGTGTATCAGAGGGTTCGCGCACTAGTTTATAGCTCTGCGTTGCTCTGTCTTCACACCAATCCAGAATGATTATATTTTCCTTACTAGTGCATTATTTTGCTTGATTATGATTCAAAATTTTTCAACAAGGCCTTTAAGCAAACATTTAATCAACATATTGATTTGTGTATACATTCATCACATTCGCATTAACCAGATATAGAAAAGTAAACCATAAAGACAGATACACAATAACACATAATTACAAAAAAAAACTTATCTTTATTATTCTTCTTCACAAATACATCTAGATCTACCTTGTGCACTCAGCTGCAGGGGTGTGTGTACACAGCTACGGCCTTTCCAGTTCTCTGTGCACATAGCTGCAGAGCCTCTACCTACTACCCAACCCTTGACTCATACTTACAGATGCTTCTCGACTCTCTTCTTCAAGAACCCATTACATTTCATACTCCAAAAGAACTACCTTTCCCTCATAGAGCTGCGCTCTACTTATACCCTTCCCTAGCCCGCGATCCTTGCGAGGGCTGACTCTATTTACATTACTTTTTCTTATTTTTTGGCGGACTACCCTTTGACTCAATCTATTATACTTCGCGCTCTGCATATTTCAGAATTTTTACAATGTTTAAATCCTACTTCTTGGGTTTTCTGCCCCAAAACCCTTATGCGGGACCTCCACTACCCAACAGTCCCCCAACACAATCATCATGACTCGTCACGAGTCACTCGTCGATGCAACTAGATGCTCTACCTTGGCCTCACGGTTTGCCTCCCTATGAGTGACAGTCGTCATCCTGGTACTCCTTCATTGTCTCCTGCAATGATTCATCCATCTCTTGCTTCAATGCTTTTACCACATCTCGCAACTGATAATGCTCATTTTGCTTTGCTCAGTTGACACAGAACACCCCCTCCGAGGATTTTAGCATGAGTGGGGGAGCCCTCTACGGGACCGCCTAGTACTAGCATAGCCATTTCCGACCTTCATATCCTCCCTTCGCATCATCTGCTACAGCCTATGTTGCAATTTGTCAAGACCTTGGCTACTGTCCACAAAATCCAAAACTTCGAGGGACATCAAAGATGACTTATTAAGTGCATATCTACCCATGGTCACCGTTTGTCTAGCCTTTCATTATTCTGTTGTAGTGTACCGGCCTACCTCTGAGCGAGGTGACGGCCTCCGGACCCATTCTACTTTGGGTTCCCTTTTTTCTAGTACATCTCCTACTGGTGATGCTGCAGTTGTCACCCCCATACTCCTTAGAAAGTCCTACTTTCCATCGGCCAAATTACTACCTTCTGGCACACGCCTTGTGCATAGATAATGAACAACTGCATCAGTGTTTTCAAAATGTAGGCCACGAAATGGACTCCCCTTGGTAATTTATAAGCCATGCGAAATTCAATTACAATGATTGCCGCTCATTCCCGCTCGTGTAACCTTCCTATGTGGAATTTGTGGCCATTCGTTCCATGTCTGGCTCATACTGTATCTCTTAATGTCCAGTCACCCGCTTTGTTTTGCCATGTTGCCTACATCTTGTCATGATAGTGATATCAACGGTCATTGTTGTGGAGGTAAAACCCCTCTGTGGATAGAGGCGATCCCTACTAGCCCAAATGGGGTCTAGCAAGAATCAAACAACGCCACCATGCAGGTTCCTAATTGCAAATCAAAGATCGATGATGAGGGCCTACCTGGAATCCAATGCTAGTACTTGTAGAAGAGTCGACGCTCTCGTTCCTTTGCTCCAGCCGGTCACAATCCCCACGATCCTCATGAATGGACACCTGCACATGCAAAGAACGACACAAATACAAGCATAAAATGCAATAGATGCAACTATATATCAGTCAGAAAGGATATAACTCAATCGTCATTACAAAGACAATAAGAGTGGAACCATAATGATAGTCGTCTATTATTATTAATAAACAAAAACGAATACAACCATAGTTCTGACGTCAAATCCTCCTGTGGCTGGGTGATCAGTAGCACATGCCTTGCAAAGCTTGTTGGGAATGGGGAACAAGCCTCTCTCTCCTTGATTACTTGGAAAAGAATCTCCTCACTTTATATTTAGCCTTACGGGAATGAAGAAGGCTTCTTGTAGCATAATCTTAGGAATTCTCATATTTTGGGACTTATAATTTGGAACTTGGAGACTCACTTGTCAAAGGAAAAAGGACAAGCTTTTATAGATAGAGGGGAAGGAGTTAGGATCATTCACAAGATTCATGGAATTGGCTTTATCACTAAGAAGCTTCCATGAGAGGTGGAGAACTACTTCCCTTCTATGGAGATTCAAAGCCAAACTGACCCAACTCAATATAGATTCAGTTTATGAGTAGGTTAGGAAGAACCTTCGGATGTTTGTTTGTTAAAAACATTACCCAACTTGGCTGGCGTGAGTGCGACTCTGAGACAGAGCGCCAGCTAGCGAGCCCTCTTTGGAGGATTTCCCCCATTAGCGCGAGTGATACATAGTGAAACCGCACCAGTGGAAAAAGGGTTATTTTTATGGGTATTTTGCAGAAGGTGTCTTCAGGGCATATGAAGTTCATACTTAGGGGAATATAATGCAAGTGTTTCCAGGTCATGTCACTTCTCACAGGTCCTGGAATGAGTCCTCCAAGGTGCGGGAGAAGGGGTAACAGGGACGGTGACAAATTACTGTGTAACAGATGCCCCCTAAAGCATGAGGCCCGAGAGAGAGAGAGAGTGGTGAAATTCTTTACAAGAACATGGCCAACTGAAAACACTGCCGTCGGAGAACCTGCATGAAGAAGTACAACTGATATCTCAAGTACATGATGTATGTGGTATGGGCGCAGCCATCCAATAAGGATCGATAAATAGACTCAGGCATGGTCACAGACATCCAGGGAATGAGTCATATAATGATCATAATAATCCACAAAATCGCAACCTGTATCTCAACAAACAAAATCCAGGGTCTTGCGCTCCATCTCGACCCAAACAAAGTACAAGTTCAAGCATGCGAATATGGGAGTCGAAGTCGAACATGCAAGAACACCCTCTGATTACTAGTCAATGATGAAAATTGTTAATAGACGCGAGAGGTACCACCAATAATGACAATGGTACTCAAGGTACTATAGGTACAATCTACGGTGTGCGAATCAGTGAGCCGGCGTCGAACACCCGTAGAATCATTCAATCGGAGGCAAATGATGAAAACCTCGCGTCGAACACGAAGAACCTGCCATTGAGGCATGCAGGCTCCAAGGCACTTGAAGGGAGTCTCTGGGTCAACTTCCTGGATAATGAGTTGAAGTCGACAGGAAGTGACCTTAATCGAAGGTGGGCCATAATGTTTCCCACATCATCGACACGAGATAGAGAAGGATAAGATGTTTTTGAATCAGGATTATGTGAGGCATCAGAGGGAGGTTGAGTATTCTGCAGAGGTCAGCTCCTCTTGAACATATTGGCGGCATGACAGTGGACTTGGCAGTATTTGACATCAAATGATTAGAGGTCATGGTGACAGGGCAACAAGCAGATGAGAGGTCAAACAAGATAACCCAAACCCATAGAGGCAAGTGTAAAAACAATATGAGATGTCCCCACCCAGACACGAATGCAGACAAGTGCCATGTTCAAGAGCGACATACTGTCGACACGACAATAATTGTCGTTCCATTTTCCCCACCATTTCTGGCGAGTACCACAATTATTTTTTTGATGACAAGCTTTGACGGGGATATCATATGCTCGAAAGGCGTCATTTCGACGGAATCCAATTTCATCAAGTTTTAACAAGTCTGACAGAGGAAGAACTCGGCGTCTTTTCATGTTTAGAGATTTTGAAAAGACGACAAAAAGTAAACTCCAGGGGTGTCCTTTTTCGTAAAGTTGTGTCTCTCGAGCCCGAAAACGTATAGAACAATGCTTGAAAGAACCGCCCGATCATTACGACTGAGGAGTACTTTTCAGAAGTAGTGATTTCAACCCAAAAAAGTAAAAAAGCGATTGAAACCACGTCGCTTCGTAACCGTTAACGAACCTGAAACGACAAGGGTCCAACGATCTTTTCGTCTTTACACAGTCGGAAAAGGGTTTAAAGACGACCGCCTCTCATTTACATTTAATGAGTTGAGAGGAATAACTTGGCGTTCTTTTCACATTTAGAGAGTCAGAAAAGAGCAGAAAGATGACTCCATAGTGACTTTTTCGTCTATTTACCGAGTCCGAAAAAGTATAAAATACAACTCGTTTCATCGCCTAAGTCGCACAAACACCTGTCACTGCACAAAAACCAGTGTAAAATCCATTTTCGACACAATTATACATTAAAATATTCATAAAAAGACTTTTTAAAACCTATTGAGGGTCAAAAAGCTATAAAATAGGTGAAAATGGTAAAAACAAGAATTACTTTTCACTTTTACCTCATTGAGAGTGACATTAGCGCTTTTGGTGTGCGATCTTCGGGCGATGATTGCGACAAATCCGGGTGACCATTCGGAGCACCGTTAGTTCCAGGTAAGAGGCCTCCTCTCCTACTCCATTTTTGTCTGTTTTTAATTCACTTTAGTTTGTTTTATCATCCTTTGTGGAGGGGATTGCAAAAAGTAGGGTTGCGCCTATTGGCGCGGGTTTCGGGCACGGACCCGCGCCAATGGGGCTTTTTTCTACACAAGCTCGCGCCCATGGGCGCGACTGTTTTAGAAACAGTCGCGCCAACGGCCGCGCGCACCCATTTTTCAAAATTTAACCATTCTAAAGCCATTTCAATGCATTTTGTAATTTTCCAAGGATCTAATTTGATGTTTTGACCTTGTGATTGCAGGAAAATACACAAAATGGTACTCCAATGGAAGGAAAGAGAGCATGAACAGGTAGACACATTGGCCCTAGCAGATGAAGACTGCATGGAAGCTCTTAGAGCTTGCGGGCTCAAGAAATACTTTCTCCTGTCTTATCTAGGAGCTCAGCCAGAGCTCTTGCAATATTTAATCAACCTATGGGATGAACATGATCAGGTGTTCCGCATACGGGACCAAGTACTGGAACTAGACGTATCTGACGTCTATTTCATCATTGGACTGTTGCATAGAGGGCCGGTGCCCCTATTGATAGGTAGTAGGCCAACCGGGGAGAAGATGGAGGAGGTGAAGGCTCGAGTTTGCCCAGAGGCAAAATATGGGCCTGGCAGCTCAAAAGTGGATATCCCCACTGTTCAGGACCTAATACTCAGAGCTCTATTGTTCACCATCACACGAGCTGCAGGGGCACAGGCACCCCATGAAGCCACAAAGAATCACCTGATACTGGCAATAGAGTGTCTCAACCCGACGATCTTCAATTAGGCGGCAGCAGTGACGACCAATATGAAGAGGCAGCTTACAAAGGCTAAGTGTGGCAAGCTGCAACAGTTTGGGTATGGCTCCATTCTGGTGACGTTCTTCTTGGAATGTGTGCCAATCTTCCAGGGCCAAGGGGCATTTGTACCTAATCCGGCACCTCGAGAGCCGAGGATGGCTCGTTGGGCGGCATTGATGCTGAGAGGGGGGGGGAGGCCAGCAGATGTCATGGAGGCCTGAGTTTTTTGGGTGGCTTCGCTGCCAATTGATCATGGTGGAGGACTGGCCGTATGTGGGGACAGACTTCACCGGTGACCCTGACCTCCCATTGCTGGAGGGAGAGGATTGGGATGAGGAGATAGGTATGACCTCATTTTGATTTTGTGTTTTATGATTTTTTTTTTTGTTAATACATGTTTGTTCTAATAACATTTATATGCATATGCAGATGTTGGCCTAGAGTGCCCAGCTGGCATGTCTCCCATTGCGAGGAGACACCAGGCTGCAGCGGATCCTCAGGAGGAGGGTGGTGACAGAGGAGAGCTCATCCAGAATCTTGAGGGTATCACTCGAGGGATCCCGGACTATGCTCGGCTAGCAGATGTCCCATTAGCGTACCAAAGGCACATGATGGGGGTGCCGAATCGCATCCACTGACTTCTGAGACGTTTAGTGCGAGCAGTGACGTGCTACCATGAGCACCATAGGGATTAGAGATCTAGGCTTTATTTCCATGCATATTTTTTGAGAGACATGTTGTCTCCGGATGCACTAAGACAAACATGTATTATTTTTTGATGATGCATCCGGTGCAAACATTTGGACATATATCTATATATATATATATATATATATATATACACATATGCCTTATGGTTTATTGTGTTTCATGCTTCTTATGCTATTTTAAATTACATGTTATGCAAATGTCTGTCCAATACATAATTAGCTAATGCATCGGTTAACGCATTAAATCTTCTTGGAATATGTTGATATGTAATGAAATCAAATTCCCTTTCTAAAAACTTAACACGTAAATATAACCTTAAAATCCGATGGTCTCTAACGGAATAACACCCGTTGAGCTGGTGGATGACAAGCTGAGAGTCCAAGTTCACAACCAATGTTCGAATACTGAGGTTAATCGCCTCAGCTAGTAACTCAATCACAGCACTATACTCAGCAACATTGTTCATGGTACAACCTAGACAAACCCCTTGAAGGTCTACTAACTCACCATGAGGATCGTAAATCACCCATGCCGCAGAGGACAAGTTACGTGTACTGCGGGAGGCACCATCAGCGAAACCAACATAAGGCGAACTAGACATTTGTCCAAGAAGCAAAGAGGACACAATACACGGCAATCACGCCGACACATCGAGACAAAAACATGAAAACATGCACACACAACGCACTTGTTAAAGCACATGTATGTACAAAAATAAAGTGCACGCATGATACTTGTTCAAGTCAAGCCCATTTCGGGACTTACCCTATTGCATCGTTGTGTGACTGGCCTAAATAGTGTAGGCGTTGTCTCGGCCCATTTTGTAAAATGATCAACGGAACCGATGATCTGCCCATGCCCCCTGGTCGAGCGAGGGTTACAAGCTAGATAATCAATGCCCCCTTTTGCCAAGGGGTTGAGGGTAGCGACAGTGCGCAATGGGGGACTAGAACGAGCGGAAATCGAAGCAAGATTTGGAGGTGGGAGTGAGAAGACACCCATGAGGGCGGGATCTTTAAAGAGCCCAGCTCCCACACTCTCTAAGGCAATGGAGGTATGCTCCACAAAAGGCATATTGCCTTCAGAAGAAGAAGCAAAGAAGGAGAGCTGGTTTACTGTGACAATTTTCCCCTGAAGAGGGAAACAAATGACACGAAAGAGGGATGAAGCCACGGCACGCATGGCATATGTCCAGCTCCGACCCAAAAGGAGGTTGTAAGTAAGATTAGCATCGACAACTTCAACTTCCACTTCAACGGTCTTCCCTTCCAAAGTAATCAGCAATCATTGGAGGATACCATAAGGGCGAGATTCTCTCCCGTCAAACGCTTCTAGTGTCATTGGAGATTGACTCAAAGTGAGAGACCCAATCGCCTTCCAACAGGAAATAGACATAATGCAAGTTGACGCTCCTTCATCAATAACTGTACGATGAATCGTTTTTGAATTGATGAATGAGGAAGGAAATATGGTGAGGCAGTCTTGGTACATGGCTCTCGAGATCAAAGGTGATCAAATCTGAGTCGGTCGGGTCGATGCCACCGATGGCCGATAGCAAGGACTTCCTCTGGGGGGGCAGCTCTTGAGAACTTCTAGAGCGGACATAGCTGATGGAGCCTGAGCTAAGTCCTCAACGATGTGTAGTGCTGGGCAACACGAGCATTAGGGTTGTAAGACGATCTTTGGAGTACACCTTTAGGAGGGGGTCGAATAGGTGTCTCAGTGCTAGGTCTCTCGATATGGAGTGGACTAGAACTGGACGGAGGAGCGCTTGAGGGGACCTCAGGCTGCTTCCCAGCAGGTGACAGATATTCCTTTGCTCGAGTCGTAATATGAATGGGAATCATTCCAGCCATGAACACTTGGGAACCAAAGGGAGAAGAAGACGAGGATGGGTCAACCACCATTTGCGTTTGTTGTGAGGGGAAAGGTTCTTTCAGAACCGCAGGAGTCCCAGGAGCACCTTTCAATAAACGACTAACTTCGGACCGCCTTGGGTAGTCTTTGGTATAGTGATCCTCCTCACAGATAAGACAAGGATACTTCGGTTTACGTTTGGCTCCTTCCTCGGGTGGAGGTTTAGGGGAGTCCTGTTTGGGTTGATCAGATTTATTCTTCGCTTTCCCCTTCTTCTTTCCTTTCGAGGATTTATCCACCATGGTGGACTGAACGGCGTTGACCTCGGAAGTATTTGCAGAATTAGACACACCTTGAGAAGTGTTTTGATTGAAGCATTCAATTTTTTCTTCCCAGGGTTCGCGGAAGCTTTCTTCGAAGACGGATTTATAGAGCCAATAACACCATCAATAGATGGCTTTGGCGGAGCTTTGGATGTTCCAGGTCTTGGGGCGTTAGGCAAATAATCATATATGGTACCTGACTGAGAATAAACTAAGTCAAGGTACTGAGCACACGCAATAGCCTGCTCTTCAGTTACACAAGCTCCCATAGCAATGTCTCGTGTGATTGCAGGGACAAAGGAGGTCGTGAACCAAACAGTTAGGAGTTGATTAGGAATCCAGAACTTGATCAAACAATGACGCCGTCTCCATTCATGTATATGATCGGATATGCACGTGGTCGTGTCCTATTTAAGAGACGTGAGGAGATGTGTTCCCATCTCATACCGAATGGGAAACTGAAAATGAGTTAGAAATGCCATTGCCAACGAGTTGAAATCTTGAAAGGATCTGCGAGTCAACTCAATGTACCACTTAGTATTCGAGCTGGTGAGAGTCCTTTGGAAAAGGCGAAGCCAAATTGAATCATCAAGCCACGAATTTGACGAACACCAAAGGTGGTAAGTCATAACGTGGGCTTGAGGATCTTCTCCAGTTTTGCCATCGAATTTGGGACAATCACCGGGTATCTTGGTTGGAACTGGTGGCCATAATGGATTATGAAGGATAGGGTCATTAGTCAATTTGGACACATCTGGCAGTTTCAATGTTGCTAAGAAGGGTAACTGAGGATTGAAGGACATCTGTCGTCGTGGATACGAGGTAGCACTAGAGTTCCAACCAGTTGTTGGTTGCCCCCATTGATTTTGTCCAAACGGACCAGGCCCATAAGGGTTCTGTCCGTAGGGATTCTCTCCATAGGGGTTATAGCCATAACCGGACGGTTGACCCTGGATTTTCCCCCCAGTACCCCATTGATTACCAACCTGGCCTACAGGAGCAACATACTGTTGCTGGTAATTCTGATAAGGAGCAACCTGCATTTGTTGATAATTTTGGTACGGGGCCAACTAAGCTTGCCCCTGGGGTTGCTGGTAACCATACGGTTGCTGGGCTCCATACTGAGCCTGGGGACCAGGCTGCGCTTGGTAAGAGGGTTGAGATTGAAACCCATCTTGCATCTGAAGACAAGTTTGAGTCTGGGGCCCAGCCTGGGGCTGAAAACAGGGTTGAGCTTGAGAAGCAATCACCATTTGCATGCTCGGTTGAGCAGGCCCAGAAAGATGTCCTTGAGAAGATGGAGATTGGGCCACCTGGCTGGAAGGTTGCCTTGGTTGAGTTTGGGATGGACCTACTTGCTCAGAAGGTTGAGCTTGCTAGGTATTAGGTTGTCCTTGTACAACCGAGGGTTGTCCTTGCGGGATAGATGGCTGAGCAGACTGGACGGTTGGTTGACCTTGAGGTTGACCAAATTGTCTAGATGGTTGACCAAACTGGGCAGTGGGTTGGCCTTGCGGTACGTAAGGCTGACCACCCTGCCTAGAAGGGTACCCTTGCTGGATTCCAGGTTGTCCTTGTTGCATATAAGGTTGTCCTGGATTCCCATAGGGTTGACCGGAAGGGTATCCCTGCTGGACTCCAAGTTGTCCTCGTTGGATATAAGGTTGTCTCAGATTTCTAGAGGGTTGCCCAAGATAAGTGAAAGACGGACCACCATAGGCCGAAGGTTGTCCCTGGAAGGGTTTTCCTTGTGGGCCTCCAGGCTTCCCTGGAAAGGATTGCCCGTAATACTGCTACCCATAAGAAGGCTGCGTGTAAGACGGCTGACCTTGATACGATGGTCCTTGGTAAGGCTGTCCTTGATAAGACGGTCCTTAATCCGAAAAGGGCACTTGGCCACCACCATAATGAGTGGTACCCCAAGCGATGCTTAATGGGACTGAGACCTCAACCGCAGGCTGAGATGGTAAGGATCCAATATACAAATGATGCCCTACGGGGTCATAGTAATGATTTGGACCTTGTGCACCCGGATTATGGATGGCATGAAAATACTGATTATATTCCTCCCCTGCTGGAAGGGAACCAGAAGAAGGTGGGGCACTAAGTGCAGGATGGACAACTCTGGGTGTATGTGCCGACTGGCTACTATTTACTAAACCGTGGGACGAACCAGCAACAGTAGTTACAATCGAAGATGTCGTAACGGCACCAACAACTAGCGTTGAAGATGCTACACAAACAGTCGGAATAGTCGGGAATGAAGTGACAATTGTATAGTGAACTTGTGGAATAAAAGATCTCGTAGTGGGAGTGATGTTGTGATCCCACATGGTACCTAAAGAGGAGTTCCTAGAACCCATAACATCCCTCAAAGCCTTATAGCGTAAGGGTACCATGACACCGAGAGGGGTGACAATGAAGGGTGGGGTTATGACCAGGGATGTGGCCGAGACAGGAGTTTTTACACTTGACAAAATAGGTGTCTCACTCGCTATAGGAGATGTGTCACCCATGTCAGAGGAAGACATTGGGACCGAAACACCAGTAGGAGTAAAAGGAATATCCTCTTCGGAAGGCTCCCAAATAGGGTTCCAATATAGATCGTGAAAATCGTCTTCTGGAGCACGAGAGTTCAACGGTTGGACACTTGGAATAACAGGAAAAGTGTCACCACAAATCGGTGTCTCAGGAGCAGCAAAATAAGGAGACCCTTGGTCACTAGGGACGGGAGATGGGATCGATGGTTCCGCCAGGATGATTCGATTCAAAAAATCCTAGACAAACTAACGAGAAAAGACCCTACTCAAACTAACGCGAACAAGATCTAACAAGGTAAGTGTGAATGTGGCCGAATAAATTTTAAGACACAAGGAAATAACTTGACATTTTCATCTTTAAAGAGTCGAGAAAAGGACAAAAAGATGACTCTAGTCACCTTCGAATGTTTAGTGAGCCCGAAGTGAAAAATGATCAGGTGAGCCTTTTCTTTTAGGGAGTCTGGAAAGGATCAAAAAGTGACTACTCTGGAGAACTAGACAAAAAGGTTTACCAGACAATCCGTAAAACTGCATATAAACCTTGGCAATCATATGAAAACCAAGGACTTTCCGTACAACAGTCAATCTTCCCAAATGTTGTGTTCGGTGTGTTACAGGTCGTAAGGCGGCAGGCATGGCTTCCTGTGGATAAAGGATGATAACCTAGTGGGGTCTCCCCATATGCTAGACGATACGTGGGAGCACAAGTCCGTACTAGACCACAATTGAGTCACAAAAGGAGGAATCCCCCAACCTTGAGTGGAAACAAGAGTGACTAGGTTTAACGACGCCAGACCACATATCTAGCCTAGACCTCTAAAAAGTGAGCGTTATGTTCCAATGCGTTGTTAGATTTATTCAGTTCATTTTAAAGTTGATCTTGTATTAGGTTTCGGTTTTCAGGCCTTACCGTATGTAATATCTCAAAATTCCCTAAATGCAATATATGCCAAATATGTCATTTCATCGATAATGCTAGTTTACGTTAGAGTTTTAAGAGCTTTATGTACGAATGATACAAATCACCAGAGAACTTCCCTAATGCAGCTAATGGAAATTAACAAACTTTTCTTTAAGATCACTAATCACTAATCAAAATGAAAAGTTCTAATTCTCATTAACTAATACAAAGCAAAAGAGATTTTTTTCTTTTGTTGATGGAAAAATGCACTAAACAACTTTGAGAAATGATAGAAAAAAAATTCTAATTCAATACAAACACATTCAATTCCCTAAATCACAAATCAAACCTCCAAAGAACGAGAAAAATCCCAAAGAGACCAATGAGCCGTGTAATCTAGGCTCAAAGTGAGACAAAGCGGAATTCAAGTGAAAACAAAGCAAGTCACCCAAATAACGCAATAAAACGATTTACAACCACCAAAAAAGTGCAAGGGAGTAATCAAAGATTCGACTAGACCACTAGAAGATCAAAACACTTGAGGAAGGCTCGACACACAAGGCCACTAGATGCCCTAGGAATAGAAACGTGAAATCGATGGAAAAAAGCAAACACCCAAAGGGTAACGATCAAAGCTAGCCAAATCACACTCCAACACACTCAGGTAGTCTAAAAAAGGTACCCAGAACAAAAAACCAAGCTCAGAGGGCTCACAGCCATGCAAACTTCAAAAGTTCCCAGGCCTGGCGCGACTGTCAAGCTGCAACTAGCGCCTTTCAGGGATTGGCGCGGGTTGTCAATGAGCAACTAGCACCAACTGGTGCGACTGTGACACTATAAAAGAGCGCCAGCCATGTTTGCTATGGAAAAATAAAAAATAAACGAGCTAAAGCTAAGTCAACAGTACCTAGGTACACTAAGGGGAAAGAAGCAACACAAAGACTCAACCCAGAAGGCTAATCAAGCAGGAGAAACCAAGAAACAAGGCAATTTCCAAGCCATTCAGTTCGTAAACCAAACCGGAGATGGACTGAAGTGGCGTTGATCTACTTTGCTAATGCAGAGCAATAGCGTTTCGAAGGCTATCTGGCCGTACTTCAAGCTCCATCTAAAGTTTACAAATCAAACAACAAGACAACACAAACAACAAGACAAAAAGCCAACTCCCCAGCGGAGTCGCCAAATTGTTGTGGAGGTAAATCCCCTGTACGGACAGAGGTGATCCCTACTAGCCCAAATGGGGTCTAGCAACAATCAAACAACGCTAACACGCATGTTCCTAATTACAAATTAGAGACCGATGATGAGGGCCTACCTGGATTCCGACGCTAGTACTTGTAGAAGAGTCGACGCTCCCGTTCCTTTGCTCCAACCGGTCACAATCCCCACGATCCTCGTGAACGGACACCTGCACCTGCAAAGAATGACACAAATACAAGCATAAAATCCAATAAATGCAACTATATATCAGTAAGAAAGGATATAACTCAATCATCATTACAAAAGACAATAAGAGTGGAACCATAATGATAGTCATCTATTATTGATAAACAAAGAAGAATACAACC
>APFE030850385.1:0-12359 GCA_000404065.3 Pinus taeda
TTTTTTCTCATAAAAAGGAAAACTGTTAGTTCTATTAAACTTTTGGAAGCATACATAAAAACGAAAGACACAAACAAGTGGTTCGAGTCCGGATCAACAAAGGAGTGAGCCAAAACAATAGAAACACAAAGAAATTGTCTGCAAAAAACAAAAATGAGGCTAGATAACTTTAACATTGAATTATACACCAAAACAGAGATAATGGATCCCAATGCAAAATGAAAATATACATGACTGAAAAGATTTGACTATCAACTGTAGAAAAGCTTCGAGAGTGCTTCAACAGTAAATTAAGACAGAAAAATCATATGTATCAGTTGTTGATTACATGGGACCTTTATAGATCCCATCCTAAGAAGTTGAAGGCTTCTTCTCATTTCAATGAAAAATCTTCCTTTCTCTTCTTGTAAGGATTTTTTTAGATAGGAGGTCAATATGTTGATTGCACTCTCTTAAGGTGTGCTGGAAGGTTAGGTTTTGGAAAAGTCTTTTGAGATTTGGATTTTTTAGATAGGAGGTTAATATGTTGATTACACTCTCTTAAGGTGTGCTTGAAACTCAGGTTTTGGGAAAGTGCTTTAAGATTTTGGATTCTTTTTATTTAGTAAGTTAAGGAAAGGACCCTCAAAGAACTCTTCTCTTCGAGCCAATCAATTACACAATTTAAGTCCTCATAAATATGTAAAGACGGTAAATTTAGAAACGCAACAACAAATGGTGAATTATATTCATCTAACAAGTTAAAAAAAAACCTTAAAAAAACATTTCCCTTCAAACCAAACAATTACATTTGAATCCCCATAAATATGGGGAGATGATAAATTCAGAAACACAACCACAACCAGAAGTAAGAAACCCCATACAATTGTCACTTCAGTTTTAGTATTTTACTCGTCACCAAAATTTAACCAAATATAATAAAATATATTTCCTGGAACAATACATTTGTATATAATTGAATAATTAAATTAAATTTGCTGACAAATTTTGTTTGCCTTCATTTTGAAATTTCCTTTAAACGATGTCATGGGATTGTATAATGTTGAAACTGTAAAGTGAAATGGTAGTAAATTCGTTACAGCATCATTAATTTGAAATTTCATTATAATGATGGCGTAAGATATGAATTAAATTAAATTTATTAAATTTGATTTGCAGTGATGTGTGATAAGATTGGTGAATTAAATACAATTTATTTATAGCACTACTTTGAAATAATAATAATAATATCATCATATGTGACCATTTGCGTTTTAAATGAAATTAGTATAATCTTGAAAATGACGATATCAATGAACCACCTTTCTTTGATGTGGACGGATTGTCGTCTTATGTGCCCTCCCTCTCTTTTCTCTTTTCTGTGTGTAAAGGCAAAACCAGCGTTATCTTTTATACCATGATTGACGTTGCGTGCCAAGAGTTTAATAATATAATATTGTTATTGCTTCGCATATTACATACACATTATATTAGTGTTATTTATAACAAGGAGCCACTGGCGTGGTAGTAGTCCCTGTCGGGCTCTGCAGGGAATTTCTAGCAACAAGTCATATTTATAAATAACAAAGGAATTGGAAATGGAAACAGTGGAAAAACATAATGAAAAAATGCAACATAACTTTAAGAATATTTATGCAAGTTAACAAAAAGAAGCAATGGAAAGACAAAATGAAAAATGCACCATAACTTTAAGAATATTTCTGAAAGTTAACATTATTGTTGATTGCATTTGTGAAATAAAATAACAATAGATTGTCTATTGAAATCTATATTTTACTAGTTAAACATGTTGCCCAATGTTGTATATTGCCTTTATAACATCACTTGGATTGTCATGAGTTATGAGCATTGAAAAATAAGCGATAGAACAACGGGAATTTGAGAAACTTCGAGAAAAGATGTGAGATGTGAGTTATCTAACATGCTTGCTTTTAATTTTTGACGATTGACCAAACAGAACAATACAGGAACTGTTCGTATGCTTTAATTTGCAAATTACAAAGGAAACAAAATAACAAAAACTTGATGAGCCCATACCTTAACATTGACAGAGAGTTAATTGGTCCAAAGTTAGAGTGCTAGGGTTAACAATGTGCAATTTCCAACATTCATATTCATTATTAATAAGTGAATTTTAACAATAAATCCACTTCTTCACTTCTTGAGAATGTATTGGTTCATCACTTCTTTACCTATATATTCATATTCATTATTAATAAGTGAATTTTAAAAATAAATTCACTTCTTCACTTCTTGAGAATGTATTGGTTGATCACTTCTTTACGCATATGATTTGATTAAGTGAATGAGGATTGAATTTGCATACTTTCAAGACAGAACGAGATTGCATAAACAATAAAATAACATTATATTCGAACCAAACACTCCAAAGATTGCACAAACATTATGTTGTAGGGAGAATACAATACATTAAAGGAAAAGGAAAAACTATGCACTACAAAAGGTCTTATCTATCAAATACATGCGAAGGCTATATTTAAAAGTATGTTGGAAGGATCTACAAGCAATGTGATGAATAATATATCAAAATGTGCGTTGAATATACATGTGTTGAAAGGGTAATAAAAACAATACATTAAAGAGACATTGCATTGAGTCGAAAACGATACACAGGAAACGAATAAAAGGTTTGATAAATGATGCAAAGTTTTATATTATTTACTGCCAAAAGAAATATAGTAAATACATTGAGGGAGAATATGTCACATAGTGAGTTGAGGAAGAATATATTACATTGCAATACGTTGGAGAATAATGCAATATATTACATTAAAATGTGTTGAAGAGATATTGAAATGTGTTGAATACATATTGCAAATTCGTTGAAGAATATTGTTGTGCATTGAAAGGATGATACAAGCAATGCATTATGTTGAGATGATATATTAATACTGATGCAATATATTAAAGCAGTGAATATATAAAATAACAGCGCATTGAACAAAAGTTTACAAAATGTGTTGAAAGGATCAGTAATTACATCAAAATAAAGTAAGTTGAAAACAATGGAAAGGCAACATTAAAACCCATTTAAGAGTAGGATTGCGAATCCATCAAAGACTGTGTTGAAAACTATCCACGCTGATATGTAACAAGCAGTGCGTTGAAAGATAAATACGTTGACAATATGTTGGAAGCAAATATAAAGGTGCATTGAATAGGATAAGCATTTAAATAACCTATTAAAGGCATGCGATAGAACTTGTTAAAAGTTGTTATAGTATTTGCTGCGAAATTGAATTGATAATAATGTATGCTGAAGAGATATTGCAGTGCTTTGTAGAAATATAGCAAATGCGTTCGGAGGAGAAATACTGAAATGCATTGGAAGATAATAAATTAAAATAGCACATTGAAAGATAATAAATTAAAGTAGCACATTGAAAGATAATAAATTAAATCAGTACATTGAAAGGAGTTAAACATAGTGCGTTACAAAGGATAATACATGCTTGCAAAGGAAATGCATTGGGGATAATACCTTTGTACTGAAAGGAGTTACAAATAATCTGAATAACCCGAAGTAAAGAGTATTTATGCAGAACCTCTAATTGTACGGACCTGGACAAGAATTTCCAAGTCTCTCCTCGTATTTTGCTCTTTTTCCTGTCAAACAACATAATCAGTGAAATTTGCGTACATTTCAGGTATGCAAAAAACAAAAAGAGCGCTGGAGCCTCATTTTACTCGAAGTTGCCGAACTTCTGTGATGAGATTTTGGAGCTTGTACTTCTTGTCCAGGTTATCAGAGGAGAATTTACCATCGGTAAGGCCATATTATTACAGAATATCTATATGAATTTTGAGATAAGAAATATTGCATATGAAAAAAAAATGGAAGCAACAATTTAATACTAGAAAAAATTGATATTCTTCATTGAAGAGAAACTAGAAGAACCGCGGGCTCTCTCTCCGGAAAATACAGACATTGGGGATATCTTAAGGATGCGATCAGACCAGCAATGTACAGTGATGAAGTAAATGCAGTCAACGATTGGTTGTCAAATTTACAGTAAGCATCAGCCTTTGCCTCTTTCATATTCCTTTCCACACTAGGGAAAAATTTATGTAAAAATTCATCCATGGATGTAACGCCACCTGCAAATTGTGGTCAACAATGTATGAATACACATTCAGCACTCACAGTATTCATGTTGATGCACGGACACAAAACCAGATGCATTATTCATATTATGATACTGCTATATTCTGAAGGTAAAGATAAGATTCCATAGAACAGATCTTACAAGTATTCCATGCAAACTGTTGTATACAGGGAAGAATTAAAGTGAGAATGAGTATTGACAGTATATATAGCATAGGTAAAGAAAAGATGCCAACTTACAGTGTGCTGCATATATGAAAGTTATTTTATTTCATTATGTTCTTCTAAGTTCAAGGCTGTAGAAATAATGCGAGTTTAAAGAAATTATAATGCCAATTTAATGCAGACCTGAAATTCCTATATCATAACCGAAGATGAGGTCTCCAGTGGCGGCTACAATGCATGAGAAGAAGATGAACACTGTTACCCTGCCTGGGTGAACCTCCCCGCCTTCGATGAACATTCCACCTGCCATTATGCACTTAATTTGGAATGCGATTTGGGGTTAAGCAAGGCCTTGTTATTACCCAGTACCTCAGTTATGATTTGAATTACTATTTCAAATCCGTGGCAGCTTCCATATGCCAACAAATTACACAGAACAAAACCAAAGGACAATGTCCATTGATATGGAAGAACTCAACTAAATACAGCACAATGGGAATGCTGTCAGCGATATGGATAAAACCAAATCCTACCCTATCTAAAATGAATTCAAAAAACGCATGTTCAACTGAAAGTAGCTCCCCACAACTGCGGTCTCTCTCTCCGGAAAATACATACATCGAGGATATCTTAACACAAATACAGACGTGAAAATCCCTAGTTACCATGGCATTAGGAATAGGAAAATCATAAATTAACTAAGATATTAGAGGGTTAATGACTTCAGATTTAATGAATAGAAGTTCAAGAGCGCTGCACAGATGCTATACTTGTAAATAGTCATGAAAACATTGGTATGAAAAACATGGATGTAGACTTTAAATAGGCATGAAATAGTATAATTTATTCTTCAATTGATTTTACTATAAACAACAGGAGGCGAGCATTAACCTCTATTATGAAATCATGAAACAGAGGAACCAATGTTGTGCGAATGGCGACCCTAATACGATGCCCAACAATATAAAAGTAGATAGCAGCTACTAATAATTCTAATGAATCAAAATTCCACAAATAACTAACTTACAGAATGAGAAACTAAGAGCTTATGGACATGCAAATTACAGAAGATCATAACCGAAAAATTTACCCCTTTCCTCTTTTAATTACTTTCAAACTGATGGAAATATGAAGAATAACGGTGCACATGTCAACTGAAGTAAAATTGTAAGTGATTAAATCATTTCTTATGGTGGAAGAGTTCACATGCAAAGCCTGTAGGGAAGTGGAATTTCTCAGCCATTTACAGCCTAGGCCGAGGCACATTGCAATATTACTGGCATATTACAAATCCTATTCAGGAACTAGGTGGAACAGCCTTCAAATCCACACAAGCATATAACCGTGTAAAATCACCCTTATATATATAATATATATATATATATATATATATATATATATATAAATATATATATAAAATAATATATATATAATATATATATAAACTACTTATCTTTATTTTTTATAATAATATATATATATATATATATATATATATTATCATTGAATAACTCAATTCACGTTGAAATGGTAGAAAACCCTTGTATTTCTATCATTAAGAGCCAAAACAAGTTCGATTACAGTCACCTGGGTGACAGTATTGGAAAGAACATTTCTTCACCCAGAAGCAAAAATATATATACACATTAAGAGCAGAGCTCTATTCAATTACATAGGGTCTCCACACACAAGAAAAAAAAAGACACTAAGAGAAACACTCTATGCAAATACAAATGTGTATCATAAGCCCCTTGAATAAGTTCTCTTTAAAATAAATAACCAGACAATATCACAGAATTCATCATTAACACGCAACGAACAGTGGTAACCAGACCCATTATCCAGAGGTATGGAAACTCAATTTCAGAGCCACAAAATAGGATTTCAACCGACCTGGAAAGTAGCGTTGTAGGATAAATCCATTAGAAAAGAATATGCCGAGGAGGGTGCAGGCCCCAAGATAGTAAATTTTGAGGAGTGTGAAAATACCTGCGTTCAGACCACCACATAGCAGATAAGGTCAGCACCTGCTGGAAACATTCCCATACCTGAATTGTAAGAAAAATATTTAAATTACAGAGGTAATTACCTGAGGAACAAAAGGGGTGGATCTAGGTCACCTATTTCACCAAGACGAAATCATCCAGCAGAAAAAACATGGAAATGGAGTCAATAATTCATCCCCAGAACATGATAGACAAACTCATGTTAGAAGAAACCTATGAAACACTGAAAACTCTACATTCTCTAACCTAAAAGAGTCGTGACATCAAGCTTCAAGCTGGAGCGCCACTGAGTGAAAATCTCTTGAAGGACCAGGACATCAAGCCTCTGTATGGAGCGCAACTGAGCAAACATATCTTGAAGGAGGCTGGTAATAGGCGTAGAAGCCAAATTTATGTCGCAGACGGAGGAATCACCCTGCAACAAAAAGAAAAAAAAAACCATATTAAAACACTATAAACCATGAGTCCAAGCCCTTATACAAAATAAACCCAGAATCAAAGCAATGCTTGTACCTGGTGCGGTAGAGGGAGAAGTTGTTGGTTGCAGTCTCCCTAAGGAATGACAGAGCAGCTAAAAAACGCTATACCAACACTCTCCTAAACCAAAAGGAACCCCTCCCTCTCAACAAAGGGATTTTGCGATGACACTGGCGGTTGGAAAAAATACATCTAAGGCAGGGAACAATATCCATGTAGGGTGCATTGGAACAACCGCAGGCTCTCTCTCTGGAAAATACAGACATCGGGGATATCTTAACACAAACACAGAGGTTTGTTCATCACCTAGGGGTGTCGACACGTGTATTGCATGCATCCAACACTCGATCAATGGGCAGGGTAGCAACGCCACCTTTATTTAGTTAAGGTCACATATTTCTTGCATAAAACTTTGCATAAAAAAGCTTGTTAAAAACTCATTTACCAAAACTTTGGATAAGTAAAGTGTTGCAGGTGTATTTTTCTCTCGATCCGCGCGAAGTTTCCAATAAGAGGTAAAAAATAAAACTTTGGATAAATTGTATAGCACACTAAATTGATGTTCGAAAACTTTGGATAAAATTGGAAAACGTAAAAAAAATTGGTGATTAATTGACTGTTAGTGATCGATCGATCGCTAATAGTCCCAAGCAGGGACTAATAATAATAATAATAAAAACTTTAATGTAAGTAATAACAATAATAAATTGTTCAATTCAATTTTCTAAAAATAAATATACTCTAACTAATAAATAGAATGAGATTTTTTGGCAATTTTTTTTTATAAGAATTTTCTTAAAATTGGATAGAGAATTTTAAGAATAAGTTTAAGCAATGTAATTTGCAAAGTCTAAGCAACTTAATTCATTAATGCATTTAAGAACATATTTTTAATAACAAGAAAAGACAATCTCACTTAAAATTGTATTGCGGAATTATGAGGGAATAGACCATTTTGTCTATTAGTTAAATGACATCATAAAAATAAAGCTACACATAAAAATAATAATATCTATTGTAATATGATATTTTAAAACATATAACATAAACAGTATAAAATCCAAAATAAATTTAAGTACTAAACATATATATTAAAAATAAAAGTATTCTATATACAAAATAAAATATAAATAATAACTAGTAAGATCCTTACATATAAATAATAAAATCAGTTTATATTTCAAACTTTATATGTCAAGTAAATGTAAGTGTAGGTGATAAGGAAAGAGCCAAAATTTGTAATTAATTTAATTAATAAATTATAAATTATGTGAATAACTATAAACCTTAAAAACTGATTTAAAAAAATAAAAAATTAAAAAAAAATGAAAAATGGAATGTGCAAAATTAAAAAAATGTCAAAGAAAAAGTCAACAGTCAAGGAGTTTTTGTTATATAAAATAAATATAAAATAAAATAATATATGAATTATTAGATTTAATAAAATAGAAATTCCATATAATAATAACAATAATAATATTAAAAATAGCTACATCTTAACCCCTAGTTTATTAAGACCTAAAACTAATAGGTGCAAATATTTCCTCATAATTTTTGCACCTTGAGAGCTCTTGGTAGATCTACACTTAATATGGCTTTATTCTAGTTGATGTTAAAATTGAGTATGAGAAAGACTTAGTAAAAGTATTTCTTTCACACTCTCAACAACAAACAAAACATTTTAGTCCATGTAATAACATGCAGTAATATCATTTTATATCAATTATAGAGAGATATAGTAACTAAAAATAAAAAATAAAATTATATTTTTACTTTTGAGTGTAACAAAAATGTATAGTTTTTATACATTTTAAAAATATTTCAATATAGTCCATTGGGTCTTGGATAGCCTATGATCCAGTGCTGTGTTAAGACACTCCTTGCTGTGAAGTCACCTGTTCAATTGCCCGAAACAATATTTTTATGTTTGAAAGAAGCAATTGAAAGTAAATAAAAATCGGCCTGGTCTAACTAGGGGATGATTTGCTTGGACAACAAATTTCTCGGATGATTTTCTTGGACAACAAATTTCTCATCTAAATCGACTATTTTGTTTTCGAGAAATCGGACTGTGGGAGTGTTTGTATCATTTTTTTTTACGGTGGAAATGAATTCCACACCATTTTTTTTTAATGATGGAAATGAATTCCAAACCATCAAGAACCCTTAGGGAACCCAAAATTCCAAAGCAATCCGTTTGTGGGAGCATCTGTATCATTTTCTTTGATGGTGGAAATGAATTCCGCACCATCAAGAACACTTGGTGAACCCAAAATTTCTGAAGCTTAACAACAATAACTAGGATTTCCAAAAATTTCGCACGATTTAGTACCTAATTTTCCATTCTTTTCAAGGAAAACATGACATTCTTAGACAACTATAAAAAAAAACAATTACTTTATGATAAGAATAATATGTGAAATATGTGTAATTCATTCAATTCTTAATTTAAAATTAATATGTGACATTTAAAAATATTAATAATAATAAGAATATTTTCCAAAATTTTCGCTAGGATTTAGTACCCAATTTTCCATTATTTTTTAAGGAAAACATGACATCCTTAGACAACTATAACAAAAAAACAATTACTTTATGATAAGAGTAATAGTGTAAGATTGCAATCATTCAATTCTGAAATTTAAAATTAAGACGTGACAATTTAAAATATTAATAAAAAAATATCAATTTAACATAAAGAAAAAATTTCCAATAGCCAAGAAAGAATACACGTATTTAAAACACATTATCAACATTTAATATGAACAAGTATGGGGCATAAATAAAATCAATATCATAATGATATAATAAAATATATAATAAATAATAAATATAATATATTATTAGATATATGGTTTTACAAATGTATATTTTATATAATATAAAACAATTCAAAAATTTAAATTCTTATGCTTATAAAACATTTCAAGTGGTCTCGCTATTCTACAATTTGGTCCTTTTTCTATCAATTTTGTCTAAAATCCAATAAATATTTGTTGGAATGTAAGCTTAAACTGTCTAAAATAAAAAATGCATAAACACTCTCTGATTTCATTAATCAAATAATGTTACATGTATAAATATACATCTCAACCATACATGTATACAGGAAGCTAATTAATTGGATAATGTCTCTAAACCTAACTAGATCTAATCATATCATAAATAATAGGGACACAATACTTCGTGACCACACATAAGAAAGTAGGACTTATATACTCTAACACTTGCCCTTAATCACTAGCCTTAAAGTCTTCAAACTCACAAGGAATACCTAGCAATAAGTCTATAGCTCAGTTGAGTGACTTCTCACACCACTTGTTCATGATAATAGAGAATGATTGTAAAGGTGATGGGAAATTGTGATGACATGAATAAACATTCAGCACCTTTGGTGACCCAAACAAGATGGTAAGGGTCAAAATAAGGTGTAATTGGTAGAGCCAATAACTTAGGAAGGGTAATGAATAGAAAACTATTTTGAATACCATTGTCCATAATCTACATGACCACTCAATTCTTAATCTAGTAGTTGTGGGTAAAGGTCATAGCAGAAATGGGCTAAGGGGTGTGGTGAGACGTTTATACAAGGTTAGGATCATGATCAAACATATTTTCCACATCCATTATGTCCATGAGAGGGGTTTCTATCTCACAAAATAAGGCTTTAGGATCTTGTGAATGATCAAAGTCACAATAAGCTATGACGATATGAGAGGTCATCTTGTGAAAAGTGTAATATTATCTTATGCTAGGTGGGGACGTTGAACTGCAAAAGGAGGGTGTTGGAGTGGGAGTGAAGTAGGATAGATACAAGATGTCATGGGATGGTTACCAAACTTACTTTTGTTAGGAAGATAATTTTGAAAGGATAATGAAAGGGATGAACTAGGGGCCAAAGTAACTTCATGGTGGAGAGAAACAAATAAATCAAAACTTAATTTAATAATAACTAGTTTAAAATCAACAATGGAGAGATTCACCTAAAACTTTTAGAAGGATTCAATGTATTACTATATGATTCAATTATGTTATATTCAAAGTTGAAGCCACATTACATAAAGAATTTATGCATAACAAATAGGGTACATTCCTGTTAGAACAATGTAGAGAGTGTCACAACTATTTATGGTGTTAAGACTGTGATAAAAGGCCCCATTATCGAGTTCATCACAAGGAAGGAATAATTATAATTATACAAGGTATGTCTGGTGTTCACTCATAGTTGGGTAGTTTATCCTTGAAAATGATAGTATAGCAAAGTGATGTTATCCCATTTCAATAGATGCAATTAATGGATGAAATAAAAGGGAAATTCTTGGGTCTATGCATGAACTTGTTTTCCATAAAAAACACTTGTAAATTAAGGGAGCATCATTTTATTGTCCCAATGCAAGCTAAGTGGTGAAGGATTGAATTATTGATATTAGTATTTACCACCTCCATTGCAAGATTGATGATCACCAAAGTATGCTAATGAAGTAGATAATTCTATTATTTAATGATCTATTTCTATTACTAAAAGAATCACATTTATGCTTTTGGAAGTGATGTGTCTTTCGTGGGATAGTGTCTCAAAAGTGTTGTGTTCTCTTAGATGACTATAGTTTGACTTTATGAAAATATATTTTCATGCAAAATTAGAGGAGAGGGATTTGCATCCTCATTTTACATTTTCCAAAGACTAAAATGAGAAAACAAAATCTGGAGGGAACAAATACCTGACAATGGTTATGAAATCCTAACAAAAAAGGGAGCAAATCACTTGTGACAACAATGAAAGCTTCCTTTGTTACAAAGTGTTTCATAATGAAAGAATAAAATGTTTCATAATGAAAGAATACAATTGAATATTGACTTAATATTCATAAACTAAACGATTACAAGTACATAGATAAACACCTTCTCTTTATAGTTAAAACCTAATAATAATCGGAGTTAATTATCTTGATTATGTCTTCCCTTTATTTTATTATGTTATCTAACTATCTATTAATTATATATTATTACTCCACAATATTATTCTTTAGATATCTGGAATTATCATTTCCATTGTTTGTCTTTCGTACTTTTTTGTGACATATGCATTATATTTAAAAAAAATGTAAAATATCATTATGATAAAAACTGGTTTTTTTTTTTATTATAGTCAAACAAACTTTGATAATAAAAATATATCAATATTTTTATAAACTAATGGTTCATTTTCCTCCCCTCATCATAATCCCTTTCCTATTCACTCTAATCCTCTTCCTAACCCATTAGTCTCCCCTTGTTCGTTAATGGAAGTGCCTCCCCCATCACTTCATTCTTCTTCTCCATCCCCTCCACCCTCATTTAACCTTCATTCCAAAGTGGTAAATATTTCATTAGTTGTCTCACCTCATCCTACACTTATGATTTAAAAAAAAAAAGATTTTCTTTTTTCTGTTGGGTCCCTATAATACTAGTGATTACCCCATTACTATAGTAGTTGTACCCCTTATTAATATTATTGTGCCCCTATTGCCCCCATATTATTATTACTGTGCCCCATAGAATCCCTCTATTGTTATTTTTGTGGCTTTGTATTATTATTGTTAGGT
>APFE030850391.1:0-80720 GCA_000404065.3 Pinus taeda
AGACTTCTCTGGAGATCTAGGCAGAGGGGATTACCAAACCAATCGCAAAACTGCAGAATACTTTTTACGGTATGGAAGTCAATCTTCCCGAATGCTATGTTTAGTGCATTGCGATCGATAGGGCGGCAAACACGGCTTCCTAAGGATAAAGGATGCAGCCTATTGTGGTCTCCCAATATATACTCGACAGTATGTGGGAGCACAAGCCTGTACTGGCACTTTCCGCCTCAAAGTGGAGGAATCACCCAACCAACAATGAAAACAACAGTTACCAGGTTTTACGACACTGGAATACGTCTCTAGCCTAGACCTCTAGATGTTGTGCGTTAGGTTCCAAAGAGTTGTTAGATTCATTAAATTTATTTTAAGTTGATATTGCTTAAAAATTTTCCTTTCAGGTTCACTGCATGATGTGTATACAATTCCTAAAATGCATTCTAAGATAATAAAAAAACACTTAATCTTCTTTTGGCAATGAAAATCCTAGCTACTAAGGAAAGAAAGTTAAGAATCTTTCAACAAAGAGCACAGAGCACACGCTAAATGCACCGTCCTAAATCAAACCAAGCAGTGTAAATGCAAATGCACATGCATGTATTTGTTTTCAGCCTTATTAATGTATGAATGATGATAAGAAAGCTAAGTGCAAAACTGAATTATTTTCAAAGCGACAATACTCAACAAATTTCTTTTCAAAATGAAGTGAAGCTAAGAGAGACACTTTGCAATTTCGAAATGAAAATTGCTTTTTGACACTTTAAAAAATACTAATTCAAATCATATACAACAATAACTATATAATCGATTATCAAGAACAATGGGATTGTCTTCTAAAACTGAAAATGACATCTACGACACTTTTAGATCGAGAAACGATAGTTTGACTATGCTACTTCTTTGCAAAAGAGAACTGAAAATGGCGCACAATACATCAAAAACACTTACAGTTCTTTGCACTATGGAGGTGGAATAATGTAAGAGAAGGGGGTTTTCACAGAGATACACTGATAACAAATAGCAAAAATCCTGAATAGGACTAAAAATAGTGAGGAAAAACCAAAGTCTGAAGGTAAAGTTAACCTTCCCTTACCATCGCACCTGTCACACAGTGAAACCAGTATGCAGCGCACCTACTGCACTTGGGAAGTGCAATGCATACAGACTGCCTTGAAGGCAGGGTGTGATGGTACCAGTGCAAGAATTTAAATGAGCTTTTACTCACAATTTGAAATTCAGTTCAAGGATATAGGCCGAGTAAGTGATGTTCAGTATATGTAAATCACAGGGGTTGATCTAAGGAGGTTACTAGAGCCACCACTTAGGGCAATTAGACTGTTTGCAGATCAATTGTTTAATTCATAAACAAAACCTAGAGATAGACTAAAGCAACATTGATCTACTTTGCAATTGTATAACAAATGCAGTTCAAAGGCTAGCTGGCTTGGCTTTAGGCTCCGTCTGTAAGTTTATAAAAGAAACAAAGATAGTCTAACAAACAATCTAGTCGCTCCCCAATGGGATCGCCATTTTGTTACCAGGAATAGTGTCCACTCGGATGCTTCTATTCCCACTAAGACTGGTAGCTATCTTAGAAACAAACAAGAAAATTCTACATTCTCTTTCCTTTATGAAAATAGATAAGAGTGGAACAAAGGGGACCAACCTTAGTCTTGCATTTAGTTCCCTTGTTTGATTCCTCTCCTTCCTGATAGAGCTCTGTCGCTTCTTCTTCATTTGCCCACCTTCAAAGGGCACCTGTGGAATCACAGCAACATACTACTATCAAAGAACAAAGATCTATATTCATAAATAACACAGGACCAAATATGTGTTAACCATACAAATGCATATATAAGCAAACATACAAGAATATGGAGGAAAACTTGAATAGCTTTATTAAGATCAAAAGTAGCAGAGGGATTACAACCATATGTTCTGACCAGCATCATCCTCCAACAAGAAAGGCCTTCTTCACCTCAATTAAGCTTAGATCACCCAACACTATGACTTACACCAGGAAACCAAACAACATTTCTCTACAAGATACAAAATTCCAGTCTTAGATCTCTGTGATGAGGGATCCATATATAGATGATTGTAGGGGGTGAGTCATCTTCTGGGGTCTTGATTAGTGTCCTCTCTCTGATAGTTCCTGATTCCACTTGGAGAATGATGATCTCTTACTCATCCCTGGTCGAAAACAGAGAGGCAACAAAGGGGAAGCTTCTAGAAGATTCCATGATCTTCCACCTCGCAATTTGTCCCTGCCATTTGTCCATTCCCAACTATCGCACCCTACAGAGGGGCCATTCAGTATGCATTGCACCTTGTACACTGGGAAAATGATATGCATCACACCCTCTACAATGGGTTTTTAGTATGGTCCAGTTTTGACCATTTCTGAGATGGGTTTTTAGTATGGTCCAGTTTTGACCATTTCTGAGCAGTTTTTAGTGGAGAACTTCTGGGAGATGATGTAATCAACTGACCTTGTTCCTTTAGGTAGTGAAGCAAAAATTTTAGGGACTTATGAGCCCTCAGTTTATGGACATTTATGATTGGGGTTGAAGTGCCCAAAAATGTCTATAACAAGCATCCTGTTGCAAATAAATCTCATGTTCTATCTCTCACTTGGGTGGAAGCCCTTTAGGCTCTTGAGACAGAATATCATAATCAGAAACAACTTTAACTAGATATTCTTTCTATTTAGGATTACAACCTTTGAATGGATCAGATTTATCAACATCCTTTGCTTTTACAATCATAAGTAAAATTTATTTACTTGCATTTACAATTCTTTTCATTTGTCTAGAATTTATAAGAGAGAAGTTATCTTTGAGTTTATGAGCTCTTACAATATATTCAATTCCATCCTTAATGAGTTGATACTTATTTTCAGTTCGATAGAAGATAGGATTTCTATTGTACAAGTATGGACTTCCTAATACAATTCTGCATATATCTAATGGGACTATGTCTAACTCAACCTCATCTACAAACTTTGACCCAATAGAAAAAAAAAGCTTACATTGTTTCGTAACTTGTAGTTTAGTTTTATCACACACCCAACCTAATGGATATGGCTTTTTATGAGGTTTTGTTTCTAGACCCAACTTATTTACAATTGCTTTAGGAATCAAATTAACTTGTGACCCACTATCAAATAAAGTATCAATTTTAGTATGCTTGGAAATGACTCTTATGTGAAATAGCTCATTTCTTTTCTTTTCATTGTTATCATTATCAACAAAATCTGAAGAAGTACTTGTAGATGCTTTAGAATTTTTACCTTTAATACCTGTAGTTTTAACCGTTGTTTCATCACCTGAATCTGATCCCAAGTCCTTTTAAATAGCAGCAACATTCTTTCACTCTACCCCTGAACTTATTAGGCTTCAATTCTAGATGCAGTGACCAACAATGTGCCTCATCGTGTCCTTCCTTCTTACAATGAGTGCATGAAGGTTTATCCTTCTTTATAGTGTCTATTTTCTTCTCTTTCCATTTCAGTTTCTTCTTACCTTTATTCCTGCTTTCAATAGGTTTGGATGATTTCCCAACATCTAGGGTTACATTTTTACCTCTAACTTCTGAATGAGTTGCTTGAACAAATACATCATGTAAGCTAGTTGGATTGAACATAATTATGATATGCCTCAAATAAATATGAATACCACCTATGTATTTCAACAATGTTTATGGTGAGTCCAATGAAATGCCTAATGTTAAAGCTATCTTATGGAATTCCTAAGTATAACTTTGAACACTTTGACCTTTTAACTGACGTAGTGTTTGCCAACTCGTCATTTCTTGTTGCATATAAGCCAATGGATAAAATTGCTTTTTAATAGTAGAAACAAATTCATTACAAGTTGAAATGATTTTACCATGTTTTTGTAGATCTACTTGTGTCCTGCCTTCCCACCTTACAAGTGCGGTTCCTCCAGGTTGAAGGCTAGCAAGTTGGATCTTCTTTCTTTCTGTATCCACTTTCTGCACCCTACAATATACATCAATTTGCCTTATCCAATTATCAAGCTTTTCAGCATTAAGTTCTCCATCATAAAGTGACAAATCAAATTTTACATCTAATTTGATCAAAGAGGCTTTCTTTTTCTTCTTCTTAGAGGATCTAGTTTTATGAGAAGAAGAGGATGATGATGATGATGGTGATGATGGAGGAGATGGAGGATTTTCTCCTTTTCCTTTGTCTTCTCTATCTAGAGGAGTAAAAAGAAAAGGTTCCTCTGCTCCTTTGTCTAGTTTAGGTGATGAATTACCTTCACCTTTACCCTTTTTAAACTCATTATACATCTCTTCCACGATGGCACGTATCATCTTGAAACCATCCAAGAATTGGGAGTCTAACCCAAGTGGAGTTTCGTCCACCATCCTTCTTTGTGAAAAGACCCTTCCAATGTCTGGATTTTCCTCAACAAGCTCTCCTTCACCTCGTTTGAGCCTCAACCTAGTAAGCATTCAAATCTTCATACAAACTTGTAAAACCTTAGAAACCTTGAGGTATGATACTACATGATCCATTAATGAAAAAGGTATTATAGACTATGTGTGAATTGGCTTATGTTACTTAATGCAATGGATTGAAAAGATTGTGAATAACATAAATAATTAAACCATTTGAAAACATGTTCAAACACATAAACACAACAAAATTTAATAAAGGAGTTCACTAGACTTCTTGGCTACTTCTCCTGGTCCTTTCACTTCCAATGTTGACCTCTTTATTATGTCTTCAAGAAAGTTGTTATAGGCATGAGCTCAAAAACAGAGTCTCAGATGAGAAAATGAACCTCACCACTACGTTTAGCTCGAAATTTCAAGTCAAATGAGTATAAACTTGACCATATTTTTCCACTGTGACTTGCAGACCCCCTGGAATGAGCAAAACCACCCTTACACTGTCAAAAACCACCTTTCTATGAAAAAACCGATTCTGCAATATTGAAAACCACCTCAGAAAAACCGCGCTCCTTGGCAAACTGTACCTCCAAATAAACTTTAAAGCAATTTCGTGTTGGCTTGTTGACAAGCTCGAAGGTATGGCGCAATGGCAATTCCATAAGTGGTGAAGTCTTATGTGTTCGGGGCGGTCAGCAGGTCGAATCCCTCGCCCGATGCTCCAACATTTTGTAATGCTATATATATATATATATTATATATATATATATATATATATATATATGATATATATATATATATATATGTATGTATGTATTATGTATGTATGTATGTATGTATGTATGTATGTATGTAGTATGTATGTATGTATGTATGTATGTATGTATGTATGTATGTATGTATGTATGTATATGTATATGTATATGTATATAACGTATATCATATATTTGATGTGACCCACATTAAGGTTTGGCGCAATATAATTTGTGATATGGTTTAATATATGGTTACGATATGATATATCATATATGGTTTGAATCTTAGTTTCATGGCTTGACACCTGTCCCAAGTTCCGATAGTTACATAACTTTCAAGGTTAAGGGTCTGATAGTTTGGGATTGACCTGACCGTCCAACCCCTTTCTGGTGGTTAACCCTTACCAAAACATAAATACAAGTTTATCTCTTCAGTTAAACAACTCTAAACTTGGCTCATATGGTGAGAGGAATCTGGTGAAGGCTTAGGAATCTGGGAGGTCGAGGGTTCGATCCTCCCTGACCCCCAATTTTTTGGATTGACATGCCAACATTGGGCAAATCTGGGTTGTCACATGTCAGCTCTAGATTAGTCCAAATGCACCAATCAAAACCATCCATGTCACCCTCCTTGTTGACATCATCACAGGCATGTGGCACATTCTCTGGAAGACACATGTCTTGTTGATGTCATCTTTTACTTTTGACCATTGACTAGTTTGACTTTGACTTTTTCACCCTTTTCTACCCTAGTTTGCCTGAAACTTTGACAGGCCTTAACTTCTTCATTCGAACTCGGATTTTTATGTCGTTTACACTGTTGAAATCATCTCATCGAGCACTTTGACTTGATCCTACTTCCAACTGAGTTTGAATACTTTGATTTAGAAGCAAAACTAAATCCATTTTGGATCACTCCTCCCCACTAGAAGCTTTTGGTCCACCAAAAGTTGGTTTTAGTTATCGAGTAAGTGAGGTTAAATTTCCCTCACTTTTCTAATTTCTATCCATCATGTCTTACTTGGATTTGTACCTTTGATTCCAACTTGAAGATATTCAACATTTCCCCATTGCGAAGTCCTTATTCTCTTGTCAAAAACTGTGTCCTCTTCTAGCTCATTGAGATACTCAGGCGAGATATCTTCAATGGAAGGTAGCTGACCTTGCTCTTCAGGATATCCAATCAACGAAGGTTCATACAATTGCAAGTTTTCAACATTTACGACTGAATAGATAGCATATAAGCTGGTAGATCCAGGTGAAAATAATTTTCACCAACCTTATGAAGTATTTTGAAAGGACCATATCTAACTAGTTTCAAATTTTTACCTTCCCCTTGCAATCTTTCTTATTGATGTACAACCAGACATGATCACCAACTTGAAAATTATGCTCAACTCAATGCTTGTCATGCCATGCTTTATACTTTACTTGGATTCTTTCCAGCTGTTCATATACTGCCTAGTGAATTTCATGGATTTGTTGAATGAACTTGGTTGTTTTGTTCACATCACTGTGTCCATCAACTGCTATGTCTTTACCAAAGACAAAATCCAAGGGAGACTTTGGTGTAAAACCAAAACAAGTCTCAAAAGGAGATCCCTTAATAGAAGAATGTTTCGCACGATTGTAAGCATGTTGCACATAACACAAATGCTCATCCCAAAGTTTGGGATGCTTGCTACAATATCCTCGAAGCAACTATTTCACTGTGCTGTTGACCACTTCTGTCTGACCATCTACTTGCGGATGAAATGTCATGCTCTTCTTTAACCTTGTGTCCATTAACTCCCATAGATTTGACCAAAATTTCTCGACAAATCAAGAATCTTGATAGGATACAAAAGAAGTGGGTAACCCAAAATGGACCCATACATTTTGAAAGGACAACTTTGCAGTTTGTTTAGCTATGACCTGTTTATTACATGGTGTCAAATTACACATTTTACTGAACCTATCCACAACTACATACAAATAATCATGACCCTTTCTAGACTTTGGCAATCCCCCAACAAAATCCATCAAAATACTTTCCCAAGGATGAGAAGAAATTGGCAATGGAGTATACAAGCCTAATTTTCTATTACTTGGCTTACTTGTAGCACACATGGTACATCCTTTAATATATCTATAAACTTTCTCATTCATCCATGGCCAATAGAAAAATATTTGTAATTGTGCAACTATTTTACTTACACCAAAATGACCTGATATGAGAGAAGTATGTGCTTCTCCAATTATGTCAACTCTTTTAGTTTGTGGAATGCATAACTTTCCCAAATGATATAAGAGTTCGTCCTTTATGCAATAATCCAATTCTTCTACCTGCTTGCCATGACTTAAAGTTGCATATACATCCTTAAATTCTGTGTCTTGAGCATATTGTTCTATTTAACTTTCATGATTTATTGAATCATGCTTAAGTATTGTGGATGCATTTATAATTGGTCTTGATAACATATATGGAACCTTATCATGTATGCCCTTCTTATATATGACAACAAGATGAAATTGTTGTAGGAAAATCATCCACCTGTAATGTCTTGATTCTCGCAATTTATTTTGTGAGTGTAAATATTGAAGTGGTTGATGATCTGTGTGTATGATTGTTTCTCTACCCATTATGTAATATTTCCACTTTTTAACACTATAAACTAATGCATATAATTCCTTATCATATGTGGGATAGTTAACTACTGCTGAAGTAAATGTCTCAGAATGAAAGCATATAGGCTTTCCGTGATGTATCAACACTGCCCCCATGGCATATTCACTTGCATCTGTCTCAATCTCGAATGGATGCTAAAGATCTGGAGTGCTAGTACTGGCGTTGTACTGATCCTTTCTTTCAATGTGTCAAAGGCTTTCAGTTGTTTTCCTCCCCACTGAAACACCTGTTTCACACTTGTCAAAGCATGTGAAGGCACTGCAATAAATGAAAAGCTAGCAATAAAATTTCTCCAATATTGCATTGTGCCTAAGATACTTCTAACTTCTGTAGCGGTATTGGGCTTAGGCCAATTTACAATGACTTCGACCTTAGAGTGATATGTTCAATTCACCACCCCTTACAATATAACCCAAATAATTTAAAGATCTTCTACCAAATTCATATTTTGACAGTTTTACATAGAGATTTTCTCTTTTGAAAACATCTAAAACCTACTTTACATATTTAACATGTTTATCCCATGTTCTACTAAAAACAAGAATGTCATCTAAATAGACTATTACAAAATCATCAATGAATGGCCTAAATACATCATCCATGACTCGCATGAATGTGGTTGGAGCATTAGTTAAGCCAAAAGGCATAACCATCCATTCGTAGAGTCCTTGCTTCATTTTGAAAGCAATATTCCATGCATCCTATTCTAGGACTCTGATCTGATGGTAGCTACTTCACAAGTCCAATTTATAGAAGTAAATTGCATCTTTTAACTGATCTAACAAATCATCAATACGAGGAAGAGGATAATGATTATTTATTGTGATTTTATTCAATTCTCTAAAACTAATTCACATTCACCACGAACCATCTTTCTTTTTCACTAACACAATAGGTGATCCAAACGGTGATGCGCTTGGTCAAATAAACCCTTGATCGAGCAACTCCTATAACTGTTTCCTTATTTCTGCATTCTCTAGAGCTGATAACCTATACATTCCATTGTTAGTTAGTGGAGCATCCTTCTGCAAATAAATCTCATGTTCTATCTCTCGCTTGGGTGGAAGCCCTTTAGGCTCTTGAAATAGAATATCATAATCAGAAACAACTTTAGATAGATCTGCTTTCTGTTTAGGATTACAACCTTTGAATGGATCTGATTTATCAACATCCTTTGCTTTTACAATCATAGGTAAAAATTATTTACTCACATTTAAAATTCTTTTCATTTGTCCATAATTTATGAGAGAGAAGTTATCTTTGAGTTTATGAGCTCTTACAATATATTTAATTCCATCCTTAGTGAGTTGATACTTATTTTCAGTTCGATAGAAGATATCATTTCTATTGTACAAGTATGGACTTCCTAATACAATTCCGGATATATCTAATGGGACTATGTCTAACTCAACCTCATCTACAAACTTTTACCCAATAGAAAAATGAAATTTACATTGTTTCATAACTTGTAGTTTAGTTTTATCGCACACCAAACCTAATAGATATGGATTTTTAAGAGGTTTTGTTTCTAGACCTAACTTCTTTACAATTTCTTCATAAATTAAATTAACTTGTGACCCACTATCAAATAAAGTATCAATTTTAGTATGTTTGGAAATGACTCTTATGTGAAATAGCTCATTTCTTTTCTTCCCACCATTATCATTATCAACAGAATCTGAAGAAGTACTTGTAGATGCTTTAGAATTTCTACCTTTAATACCTATAGCTGTAATCATTGTTTCATCACCTTGAATCTAATCCCAAGTCCTTTTGAATAGTAGCAACATTCTTCCGCTCTTTACCCACGAACTTCTTAGGCTTCAATTCTGGATGCAGTGACCAGCAGTGTGCCTCATCATGTCCTTCCTTCTTACAATGAGTGCATGAAGGTTTATCCTTCTTTACATTGTCTGTTTTCGTCTCTTTCTATTTCAGTTTCTTCCTACCTTTATTCTTGCTTTCAATAAGTTTTGATGATTTCCCAACATCTAGGGTTACATTTTTACCTCTAGCTTCTAGATGGGTTGCTTGAACAAATACATCATCTAAGCTAGTTGGATTGAACATAAGTATAGTATGCCTCAAATAACTATGAATACCACATATGTATTTCAAAAATGTTTCTGGTGAGTCCAATGAAATTCCTAATGTTAATGCTCTCTTACGAAATTCTTGAGTATAACTTTGAACACTTTGACCTTTTAATTGACGTAGTGTTTGCCAACTCATCATTGCTTGTTGCATATAAGCCAATGGATAAAATCACTTTTTAATAGCAGAGACAAATTATTTCCAAGTTGAAATGATTTTACCATGCTTTTCAAGATCTACTTGTGTCTTGCCTTCCCACCATACAAGTGCGGTTCCTCCAAGTCGAAGGCTAGAAAGTTGGATCTTCTTTCTTTATGAATCCACTTTCTGCACCCTGCAGTATACATCAATTTGCCTTATCCAATTATCAAGCTTTTCAATGTCAAGTTCTCCATCATAAATTGGCAAATCAAATTTTACATCTAATTTGATCAAAGAGGCTTTCTTTTTCTTCTTCTTGGAAGAACTAGTTTTATGAGAAGAAGAGGATGATGATGATGATGGTGATGATGGAGGAGATGGAGGAGTTTCTCCTTTTCCTTTGTCTTCTTTGTCTAGAGGAGTAAAACAAAAAGGTTCCTCTGCTCCTTTGTCTAGTTTAGGTGATGAAGTACCTTCACCTTTACCCTTTTTAAACTCATTATACATCTCTTCCACCATGGCACATATCATCATGAAACTATCCAAGAATTGGGATTCTGACCCAAGTGGAGTTTCGTCCGCCATCCTTCTTTGTGAAAATACCCTTCCAATCTCTGGATTTGCCTCAATAAGCTCTCCTTCACCTCATTTGAACCTCAACCTAGTAAGCATTCAAATCTTCACACAAACTTGTCAAACCTTAGAAACCTTGAGCACTGATACCACTTGATCCATTAATGAAAAAGGTATTATAGACTATGTGTGAATTCGCTTATGTTAGTTAATGTAATGGATTGAAAAGATTGCGAATAACATAAACAATTAAACCATTTGAAAACATGTTCAAACAAATCAACACAACGAAATTTAATAAAGGAGTTCACCAGACTTCCTGGCTATGTCTCCTGGTCCTTTCGCTTCCAGCGTTGACCTCTTTATTATGTCTTCAAGAATGTTGTTACAGGCATAAGCTCAAAAATAGCGTCTCAAATGAGAAATTAAACCTCACCACTACATTCAGCTCGAAATTTCGAGTCAAACGAGGATAAACTTGACCATGTTTGGCCACTGTGACCTCCAAACCCCCTGGAATGAGAAAAACCACCCTTGCACTGTTAAAAACCACCTTTCTATGCACAAAGCCACCTCAACAATACTGAAAACCACCTTAGAAAAACCGCACTCCACAGTAGATTGTATCTGCAAATAAACGTTAAAGAAATTTCGTGTTGGCTTGTTGACAAACCCAAAGGTATGGCACAATCGCTATGCTGTATGTGGAGAAGTCTTATATGTTTAGGGAGGTCGGCAAGTCAAATCCCTGCCCGATGCTCTAGGATTTTGTAACGCTATATATATATATATATATAACATATATCATATATTTTATATGGACCGGATTAAGGTTTAACGCAATATGATTTGTGATATGGTTTAATATATGCTTACGATATGATATATTGTATATGGTTTGAACCTTAGTTTCATTGCTTGACGCTTGTCTCAACTTCTAGCAGTTACATAGCTTTCAAGGTTAAGGGTCTGGCGGTTTGGGGTCAACCCAACTGTCTGGCCATTTTCTGGTAGTTAACCCTTATCAAAACATAAATACAAGTTTATCTCTTTAGTTAAACAAGTCCGAACTTGGCTCATCTGGTAAGAAAAATCTGGTGAAGACTTATGAATCTGGGAGGTTAGGGGTTCGATCCTCCCTAACCCCCAACTTTTGGGATTGACATGCCCACATTAAACAAATCCAGGCTGCCACGTGTCAGCTCCAAATTGATCCAAATGCACCAATCAAAACCAGCCACGTCACCCTCCTTGTTGACATCATCATAGGCATATGGCGCATTCCTAGGACGACACATGTCTTGCTGATGTCCTCTTTGACTTTTGACCATTGACTAGTTTGACTTTGACGTTTTGACCGTTTTTGCCCTAGTTTGCCTAAAACTTTGACTAGCCTTAACTTCTTCATCCAAAGTCAGATTTTTGTGTCGTTCACACCATTGGAATCATCTCGTCGAGCACTTCGGCTTGATCCCACTTTCAACTGAGTTTGAAGACTTTGATCTAGTGGCAAAACTGAATCCATTTTGGATCAGTATTACCAGGTTTAACTTTTTTGTGTGTCTTCAGGTCCGTGGTAGCTCGATTAATATTATTTATGAGTAAACATAGGTCCATTATGGCATTTTTCCAAAGAAATATCGATACGTACTCTCCTTTGGGAGAAGCGAGCAGACAACATGCCTCTTTCCATTCAATCAATGTATTCTAATCTGCTAAATTGATTTTTATATCAATTTATTTCAAGTTTTGGAAGTATGTGAGTGTAGGTGCTTAGAAATAGTAACTCCAACTTTTGTGATACAATTGGCAAATAATATTTTAGAGATACAATCAATGGCCTTGGAAATATGTTAGATTAAGTGTTTTGAAATGTCAACTCCAACTTTTTAGACATATTTGGGAAATAGGTTACTTCTTGGAAGCTGCAGCAGCCCCTTTTATCGGGTTCAACCACCAATTAAGTCCATGCATACCATGAAAACCCAACATTGCATAGAAAACTTGTGATTGATATAATTATGTGAAACATGTATTCAAGATTTGTTTCAGTAACAACGAATCTAAATAGTGTCTTCACGAAGAACTTCACCATATAAAATGATTTCAGCATAATTATGACTACATTTACTGATGTGATACATCCATTTGTGCATTTATAAACATTAAAACATCGCAACCAATGACATCTTAGGACACACAAGATTTATGGAAAGTCACAGGACGCGTCATCCTTTGTACTTGTTATAAACTTTCAAAGATTGTCATCCAGAACATGTCTATTATGAAACCAGCTTCAAGAAAGATAGAAAAGATAGATCAACGCCTTGGAATTCAGCCTCTTCGAGGGGGAAACCTCCTTTACATTACATAAATGAACAATTCTTGTATGATTCAAATGACAAAACCTCCTTTCTATATATAGGAGTCTAAGGAGTCACAATATAACCCAGCCGACCTAACAATATAATATAAAGCCACAAAATTAATAATAGAGGGATTCTATGGGGCACGAGTAATAACAATATGGGGACAATAGGGGCACAACAATATTAATAAGGGGTATAACTACAATAGTAATGGGGTAATCACTGGTATTATAGGACCCAACAATGTCTAGGTAACACAACTATGTTTGTCAACCCCAACTCATGTCAGTCTCTTTTAACATTGATTTTGAATTTTATAAAATTAAATTTTAAAAGATAAATTATCAGAAAATAAATAATTCATTTCGTTTTGAGAAATATAGAAATTATTAAAAATATAATATTTAGCTAAATTATTATTTTACAATACTTAATTTACATAACTTTTAATCTATTGGTTCTTGAAATACCTATTTATCACCGAGAATTTCAATCATATTTATTTTCATAGTCTTTGATATAATGGTTAGTTAAATTATAATTTTATATTGTTTAAATGACATTTTTAATTTCAGTTTTTCCAAATACTTTATTCATTTTGAAATGTCATAGGATAATTAATGCAAATGTAATTTTTTTTATATTTTTTACAACACATTAGAATTTAGTTATGTAAGTCATGATCAAATTGTCACTAGTGAATTTTGCATAAAATAAAATAAAAATTAATTGAAATATCTTTAAATTATTATGCATTAAAAAACACATTATTAAAAAATATATATCATAATTTTGTTAAAAATTATATCACCTAAAATTAATAAGGTAATTGTGTCTTTATTACATAAAACATTACAATGTCAATATTTTCTTAATTTATTAGTTAGTTTATTGTGTTTGATAAAAATCTCTACTTGAGTGTTCGTTTCATGTGTGTAGAACATATACTTTTTGTTCATGTTTAATATATTCATATATATTTGTGATGTTTATCTTGAGCATATTCATATGTATTCGAACAAATGTAATATTGTGCAAAAATAGAATTTGATGAGAAGTTATATATATATATATATATATATGTTAGCAGTTTTAGTTAGTAGATTTCCAATGCAAGATAACAATATTTTTTTTACTATTTGGTTTGGAAGTATGGTTCTAGAATTTTGGTTTCAACGTTCAAGTACTAAGTCTCAATAGTATTTTATGGCTACTAAAAACACTTTATTCATTCATTCATGTATGTCTTATTTGTTTCTTACTCTAATTTAAGGATACTTATAATAAGCAAGAATACAAGTAGCGCTTGTTAAAATACAATAGTTAGTTCATACATTTCAAAATTCAATAATTGAACTAAGTTGTTGGGAAATGCTAGCTATGCAACCTTGTTAACTATGCATCAGTGAAATTCCAGGACACGTATAACAAGTAGCTCATGGTCATAATTTTCATTGTGCTTATAAATGTGTAAGTGGGGAAATGTCAAACTTATAATAATTTTTTATTTGAATGCCTCTGTATAACTTGTAAAGGAAATGTCAAACTTATAATAATTTTTTATTTTATTTGAATGCCTCTAGTTGTGTATACTGGTTAAATATTCTTGGACCCAAACAATTGATCTCCCACTTCAAATTAGGTGATGCTTTAGCTTCTTTGATAGCTATCATAAATGAATTTGATAACCATAATGTTTCGATTTAACTTCCCAAGTAGTTCATACTTAAATACTAGAATTCTTCAAGACAATCCAAGTGGAGTTGCTTCTTCAGATTCCTTTCACAAAACTGATATTGATTTCATGGTTTCGGTTGCCTCCTTTACGGTAGATGTTTTGGTTGCCACCTTTGACATTTTTTAAATTTACGAAAAACATGAACATAGCTAATATGTCAAAGTTTATAATAACTGTTGGAGAGATGCACAGCTAAATTAAACAACAAATAGCACAGCAGAAAAAATCAAGCACATAAGACAGCTTTTAACGTGGTTTACCCAACCAATCTGGGCTACGTCCACACAACATAGGCATTGGCAATTTATTAATCAAAACATGAGATTACATCATGAAATCCTCACAAAACTCTCACACTCTTAGCCAACATCCGAATGATTGCCTGTTATATAGCATAGAGAATCTAACAGCCTCATTAACTCACTCACATCAAATATAGGAGGCATTAACTCCCTCCCAACAAACTGGAGTTAATCTAGGAACTGAATTTCTATTGTTGTCACCTTCAGAGATTTTTGCCTATTTCATTCCAAACAGAAAATCTCAACAATCTCCACCTTGACAACAATTAGCATGATGCCCTGTTATTATTATTTTATCTTTTCTGCAAGCCAAGAGAAGCCAAACAACAGCGTAGCTTCTCTAACAAAACTGGTTTCGTGAACATGTCTGCACAATTCTCCTTTGTATGCACCTTTTCAAGAGAGACTCCCCTTTCAGTGATAACCTGTCTTACAAATGGTACTTGATCGGTATATTCTTTGATTTACTATGATAGGCCGGATTCTTAGCCAAATGTATTGCACTTTGACTGTCACAAAACTTGATGTTGTCCTGCAACCTACCAAATTCACCAAACAAACCTTTCAACCAAATCACTTCTTTGCAAGCATGAGAAGCAGCAATGTATTATGCTTCAGTAGTGGATAAAGCAACAATGCTCTGTAGCTTTGACATCCCGCTGATAGCTCCACCTGCAAGAGTAAAGACGTACCCTGAAGTTGACCTTCTCTTATCCAAATCACCTGCAAAATCGAAATCAACATATCCGCAAACAAATTCACTACTCTTATTGTAAGTAATACAATAACTACTTGTGCCTCTCAAATACCGAAGCACCCATTTCACTGCTGACCAGTGTTCTTTACCCGGATTTTCCATATACCTGCTGACAACCCCAACTGCATGTGAAATATCTGGTTGAGTACAAACCATCGCATACATTAAACACCCTACTACATTGGCATATGGAATTCGAGACATATAATCCTTTTCTTCATCTGTATTAGGACATAAAATCGAAGAAAGCTTAAAATGGGAAGCTAAAGGGACTGACACAGGCTTCACATTATTCATACCAAATCGCAAAAGTATTTTCTCAATATACTTCTGTTGTGATAGCCATACTTACCATTGCTCTTGTCTCTAAAAATCTCCATGCCCAAAATATGTCTTGCTGCTCCTAGATCTTTCATATCAAATGTCCTTGCCATCTGAGCCTTCAACCTGTTGATTTCTTCTATGCTTTTGCTTGCTACAAGCATATCGTCAACATACAATACTAAGATAATGAATATGCCATTTTTAAATTGCTTAAAATACACACAATGATCATATTCACTTATAACATATTTCTGACTCAACATGAAAGAATTAAACTTCTTATACCACTGCCGAGGCGACTGCTTCAGGCCATATAATGACTTCTTGAGTCTGCAGACAAATTTCTCATTGCGATGATGAACAAACACTTCCGGTTGTTCCATATAAATTTCCTCATCTAAGTCACCGTGTAGAAATGCAGTCTTAACATCTAATTGCTGCAACTCTAAATCAAGCAAAGCCACTAATGCTAACACAATTCTAATTGAAACAATTTTAACTACTGGTGAAAAAATCTCATGAAAGTCAATACCGGCTTTCTGAGAAAACCCTTTTGCAACCAGTCGCGCTTTGTACCTGTCTTCCGTATCATTCACACCTCGTTTCAGCTTGAAAACCCATTTACACCCCACCGTTTTTCTGTCTTTCAGAAGCTCAACCAGATCCCATGTGCCGTTCTTACCCAAGGCCATCATTTCGTCCTTCATGCCTGTTTTCCACTTATCACTTTTCGAACCTTCTATTGCTTCCTGATAGCACAGAGGTTCATTGTCATTAGCAGTAAATGCAACTGAAGTAACATAATCATCATACCTTCTCGGTGGCCGTTTGATTCTTGTCGACCCTCCTTAAGGATGTTTCTGGTGCTTCCTCGATTGGCTGACTACCATCTGTAGGAACTTCTTGATGATCAGTATCTGAGACTTGTTCATGATCTAAACCTGAACCCTATTCATGTTCTGATTCTAAAACCTGTTCATGACTAGTATCTGAACTATGGTCATCATGACTATCATTAGAAATGCTATCAAACTGAATGTGCTGAAAGTCAGATACATCATCTTGTTTCAATTGACTATCTACACCTAACTGTACAAGAGAGGATTCATTAAACTTTACATCTATGGCCGTCGATGGAGATCGGTTTATCACATAAGAAGCTGTTGCCACCGCTTCCGTCCACAACTCCTTTTGCAACCCGGCGTTACTCAACATACTCCTTGCTCTCTCTAGAAGAGTCTTTTCATGCGTTCAACAACTCCATTCTGCTGAGGAGTATAAACCGTGGTCTTATGTCTCTCGATCCCTACATCCTTGCAATAGCTGTCAAACTCCTTGGGAGTAAACTCACCACCATTGTTAGTTCGTAAACATTTTATTGTTCTACCAGTGTTGTTTTCTACCAATGCTCTAAACTGCTTGAAAACTGAAAAAACATCAGACTTTCTTTTCAACATGTAGACCTAGACCTTCCTAGAAAAGTCATCAATGAATGATAGAAAATAAGATGAACCACCATATGAAGTTGTAGGGGCTGGTCCCCAAACATCTGAATGGATATAATCAAGTATGCCTTTACTAGTATGTTTGCCTATTTTAAACTTTTGTTTACTTTGTTTTCCAAACAGACAATTCTTACAGAAATCTAACTTTCCAGACTTCAGATTTGGAAGTAACTTACTATCTATCTATCATATCTGAGTTGTCATTAAATGTGAATTTTTGGAAAGTTTTCCGGTTTATTTTTGGACAGGTATTCATTGAAATCACAAGTTTGACAAGTGAACTCTTCACGATGAAAGTGCCCTATGGAGTTTTGAGGGTGTTGAATCTATATATGCACCCAAAAAACCAATTTAAACAACACAAATCGAGATTTGAACACAAATTTTTTTGTTGTTGTATTATCAGTCGGAAACTCCAAAAAGTCTCACTAAAGATTACTCATATGTGTGTGGGTGTGTGTGCTTATTCTTATAGAAGATCTTACAGAATAATATCATGGGAAAAACCATGGGTTGTCAAAACCTAGAGTCTAAAACAACAAACGATAAATTGAATATTTTACCTTAAATTTATTTTAAATACTAATTTTATTTAACTTTATTTTTTAATTTTAATTACGTTGAGAGACACTCTCTAACACAATATGGAAGAGATATTGCAATGTCTTGTCCTGTAATGTCCTTCGTGTAAAAATATCTTCATGGTATCCACCTATGGTATCACCCATGGTATTGAACCATGATATTCATGTGGAATATAACTTATTTAAAGGGGCAAATTAAACTGACCTAGATCCATGTCTTGTCATGTAAAAATATCTTCATGGTATCCACATATGGTATCAGAATCCATGGTATTTAACCATGGCATTCATGTGGAATATAACTTATTTAAAGGGGAAAATTAAACCGACCTAGATGCATCTTAACTCCCGATCTACCAAACACCTTTTAGAGTGAAGAAAGATTTGATCCCTCTCTGTGCTTGATAGATTGGAAGTTACAATGAATCTAGGATGATTTTGTTTTAATTTAATAGAGACAAAATATTTACATAATAAAATAAGACAAAACACAACAATATAGGACAAGGCACAACATCTCTTCCATAATGAATTGGAAAACACTTATCAATACAATAATATAGAATCTATGTCAATATGATAGCTGAATTTTTTAATAAATTAGTTATTTTAATGTTTATATGATAAGATAAAATTTTATATATGTATGTATATATTTATTTATATTTTTATATGTATATATATATATATATATATATATATATAAATATATATATATATATATATGTGTGCTGATCCATTTAGCTATGAGTATGTAATGTTGAGAGGGGATCAATCCTTCAAGTGCAAACCTCTACCCATGGTAGATTCAGAGTTAAGATGGACTGGTTGGTTTTGGTCGAGAGGGGACTTTGCAACCTAATATGAAAGAGATGATTATGTTATGTAAACAAAATATTAAAACAATAAAAATAAAAATAACCATACATTATTCATGTTGGGAAAACTAGCCTAGATCCATCTAGACTCTGGATCTACCAAGGGCAGAAAGGGATAAAATCTCTTTTCACTCTAAAAAATGTTTGCACCTTAAGAGATTTGATCCCTCTCCACCCTTGGTAGATCAAGTTAAGATAGATCTAATATGGTATAAAAAACAAGGCGTAGTCAAACTAATAAATGAAATAGTCTTTTTCAAGGCATTTTTTCTAGTTAATTTTAATGAAAATCCAACAGACATTTTAAAAAACTTGAGTTTAATATGTTTAATAATGCCCCAAGGGTTTTTTAGGGTGTTGAATTCCTTTATGCATTCAAAAATGTATTTTAAACAATAAAAAATCATAACCTTGTTTGAAATTTTATCATCGGATTTTGGTAAAAGCGACCATTTCATCTATAAGTGAGACCACACCTTAAAAAAATACAAAATATAGAAAAATATATATATAATTTGGACAAATTAAAAAAAAATATTAGAAACAAAATAAAATTAATTCAAAAATATATATTATATAGCTAATTGGCATATCACATTGTTAATATTAAAAAAAAATCATAAATTTAATTAAATCGTAACTTGATTTTATATTATTATTATTATAGTTAAACATATATACATTTAAAAACAAAAACATGTAATAAGATTCTTAATTATGGAAATTTATCCCCACATTACTATGGAGATTCTTAATTTGTAAATAGGCTTTGTTAAAGTATCATGGGCCAATATTATAGCTTGTTCATACCACATGGCCAAAAAACCATTACTCATGCTCATATTGCACATAGCTATATGAATTCTTTTTAAATTAATCAATTTAATTAAAAATGAAGAAATTCATAACTACTTTTAACATAAATTTCAAACTTTGATTTGTTATTATTATTAAAAATATTTTAGAATATTTCATGAAGGTTAAATCTCTTCTATCCACATAAAATAGACATGTCTATCAATATAAATATGTCAACTTCTATAAGCTTTAACATTATTATTATTAATATTGAATCATTTTAATTTTAAATTTATTAAGTAAGAAAAAAGTAATAAACTACGAAATAATCTAAGTAAAAGAACGTGTTACATGTAAATTTGTATTATTATTAATATTAAATCATTTTAATTTTAAATTTATTATGTAGGAAAAAATAATAAACTACTAAATAATCTAAGTAAAAGAACTTGTCACATGTCACTTTGTATAGTATTATAGGTGATATAATATTTGAAATGATTATTTATTTTTGTATACTTGGTAGGACCTTTTCATTTATTTTCATCAAAAGAAAGGTTACATCCATAATTAAAATGGTTAGGTGGCCTCAACCTGCCTAGAGTGAAACCAAGTTTATTGGTCACCTAACATCATTATAAGCCATCAAAAAACAAAAATGTTGAAGATGGTCTAGCAAAGTTATATATGTCTGTGAATATTTAAGCCTTCTAAAATCTAAATATCTAAAACAAAATATCATAGCCCCCAAATTCTTCATCTAAATATATCAAAATTTAAAGAAAAATTAAGCCAAGCAAATTGCTAGTCATCGGATGAGTCCACGGGAGTTGGGTCTTTCGCACTCGAACCAAGTAATTATGTATGAGGGAGATAAGGAATATGTTTCTCAATGCGGCTAAGGTGGGAATTATATTGTTGGATTTGAAACTAAATAAGTAGAAATTCCTTATGAACTTCCTGTAGACTAGGATTAGTCTTGAAGGAACCAAACAAAGAGTTCATCAAAGCTTTGGCCATGACATTCTTCATTAACCAATAGAGGTATACAATATGCTTATATTGAGAGGTTCGGCCTCTGGAGTGACTAGTTTCTGGCACAAAGTCTCATCATTATTCTTTATCTATCTTTGCACATGCTTCCTATTGATTTAATTTTGCCTCCCAGTTAGATATTAGCTGTCGAACCTACATCGAAGTACCTATCTGGTATGACTGAGCTAAATCACGGATAAGTCTTGAACTGGATTTGTGGCCCCTGCCCCTATCTTGGCGAGGTTGGGACTAGTTTTTGCCACAATGTTGCCCTATGTTTCTACCACGCCCACAACCTCCACTATTATAGGAACCTTTGCCAGAAGAAGGGTGAACCATATTGCTACTCAAACAACCCCCACAGTGATATGAAACCCTGCGATAAGAAGCTTAGTAAGACCTCGAGCTTAAGGCAGATAACAAGCTTAAGGTCTCAGCATTCACACTGAAAATGTAACCCTGTAAGGATATCACAACATAAAGACATATAATAGTGAGTTTTAGGGCTAAACCCAACAATTATCCTGAGTGTGATTTGGGTCTGCCACAAGAGGCCGGAAACATCAACCCAAGGCTCCCTGATCCCACTTAAGACCAAATACAGAGTTAAAATGGGAGGGACCTTACCCAAGAAACCTCAATTTTAGCAACCAGAAATAGTGGATAAGAAGGAAATAAACACAGTCATTCGTGCATGCGATATATTTTGAATTCTATACCAGAAAATTCAAGTACCTTCCCATGTAAGATAGCAAGATTCCAAAGAAAATATAAGCAAGTGTATAATATGTAGACAACTCATCATAAAACCTGATATTTTCCTTCCAGAATTCACTGAGGGGTTTCCAATTGACCCCATGCACCGAATTATAAACACTTCCCCATAGATATATCACATGAATGTGGCTCACAAGGGACAAACTGTAAGAGAGACTTAGAAAAAGAACATACATGTTGTTGTTAACCACGTGGAGAGAGAAGTCGTCTACACCAAGGTGGCGGATTGCATAAAACTCCTTCACAATATGCCTCAAGCTTACCAAGAACACAATAACCATACTAAAGATTACAACTAAAATACTTCCTCCTGAGAATTGAGAGCTATCGTCATAAAACTCTAGCGATAAGGTGTCCCTTCGGTCTTCCCTTGCGACATTTATTCTCTACATGTGCAGTGCCACATTGAAATATGGTTCAAATGTACGAGGGTTGTAACAACGCTGCCCTCCAACCCCTCCAACCTTTCCTATACTGGCATTAATCATGGCATAGATCCCAAAAATACCATTAGGTCAGCTTGCACCCTTATCGAGGAATACTTGAAAGGATTATTATTAACAAAACTTTACTATAATTTGAAATTTATTAAACATCAAACTTATAATAATTATTTAAAAATTTTGCCTATTAACACAAGAAATCGACCATGAAAATGGGATAATAAATTATTGTACTCACGTGAATCCAATGGAAAATGCAATCCAATGTTTTTGGGTATTACAAGTGATCAAGGAGTAATAACTTGTATTACGGAATTGACAACTCCAATACACTAATATTTATATGGAACTAAAGTGTGGGAAGTATCACAGGTTAAGAGAAAGTTGCCACTAATCGGAACCATATATTGAATACCAACACCATGTGCAATGTGATAAGGATGGTGTAAAATATGTAGAAAGATCAAATTAAAGATGAGAACGCCTAAATTGCTTTGCATAAATAATTTCACACAATCAATTGCTTTGTATAAATGATTGCACACAATTAGGGATTGTGGATTGTGTTGCATCATAACACTGGCAATAAATTTAATTAATAGTTTTTTTTAATTTATTATAAATAAAATATATTATTATATTATATAATTATTTATTTAAATTTATTTTTGCAAAAATATATATATATATATATATATATTTATATATATATATATTTTAGTATTAATTATATAAATTAAATGGTTGATAGATACATATAGACATCAAAAATATTGATAAACATAAAAAATATTTATCTCACTATACATTTCACATTGCTAAGTTCTATATATATAAAAACTAAATTATAAAGTTTATTTTAAATTATTATTACTAGCATTTGCACCTTATGTTGCAAAGGAAACATCGTAAGGCATAGAGTGGGGAAGAATAGGTAATCAAATCTGTCAAAATTAAGATTAAATTGATCTATTAATTTTTCATTTACATACACTGAAATCGTATGCAGCGTGGGATAAGAATCACAAGAATCTCAAGTTATCATTCAGATAAATTTCTATAGTCCATGCTCTATTTTAAATATTTTACTCTTTTGTCATAACTGGAAGAATCTCAAGTTATCATTGAGATAAATAAATCTCTATAGTACATACTCGTTTTATATATATATATATATATATATATATATATATATATATATATATATATATATATATATATGAATGAAGATCTCTGCTATGATTTATATCACTGTGGCAATGCCATTTTTCTCTCGCAAAGTTGCATCCATTGGTTTTTTTTAAGACATTAAAAGAATCTAGTTGCTATGGTTTGTTATGATCGATGGGTTATCTTTCAAATTATATTGTAGATGATGTTAGATACATTAAATCATTTTGAAATAAACACGGACATGCCGTTGGCATTGATTAGCAGCACATGCTACAATAACTTATCTTCATTGAAAAAGAGGTTGATGTATTCATTGAGAATCTCTCACACTAAAACTTCTTGAAACATGGCTTGAAACACCATGTGTTAATGATGATTTCATAGAAGTTGCAACAATGAATGTTGAAGGCAACATGGATGTTGTAGAAAATAAAATTGTTAATGAAATTTTCGTGCAAGAGTGTCCTTGAGAGACAAAATATTACTATGATTTATTTTGCAACAAAATGATGAAAAGCAAGCTATGGAAGGTGACATGTGGTAGTCGTTTACATACAAGCCAATTTTTGAAGAAATAGAGGACATGCATGGACAACTTGGAACAATCGAACAATTGCACCAGCCAATAAAGACACTGAAATTTGAAGCTTACAACAAAAAGACAAAGCTAAAGCAATGAAGAAAAGTAAAGGAAATCCAACTGATGTAAAAAAAAAAAAAAATTAAGCATAGCTTAGACTCAAACCAGAAAATATCTTAGTTTAAATTTTTGTTTTTTGTAATTAAAGGGGAGTGTTGCATAAAATAATTTCAATGACCCATTTCCTATCTGTTAGGTGTCATAGCTATAAATCCTTGTGTCTTAGTTAGTTTGAGTTCATTATTTTTTAGTATGGAATAGTGACAATTTTCTTTGTAGGTGATCCTTACCTATAAGAAATCTTTCTCTATTTACTTCTCCAATTTGACAATTTTTGCAATTTTGACAGCTTCCCTTCTAGCTGATCCCTACCCTACAAGTTTAGAGAGAATTTCTTGCGAACCAAATTTGATTAGTATCATTTCTACTTGTGGCCGAGCAAGGAATCTAGAGGCTTAATAAGAGAAATTACCTCTTAATTAGTTTAAAATACTCCCATGAAAGAGAGCATTTTTCATAGATTTAGCTTGATTTAGCAAGTGTATCGTATACGGATCATTGCACAGCATAAAAATCTGTGACGTGGATGGCGATTACGATTAGATCTATGAAATTAACTTAAAAAGTGTACAACCTTCAGCATTTTTCTAAAGCTCTTCTACACATTCAGTACAAATTAAAGAAAATAAATATATCAAAGCGGCCCTGGAATTTTACATTCTACAGAACGTTTTAAACATATTCAATGGGAAAAATTTTGAAACATGAAAAGTGACTTGTAAAAGAAATTTCAAACCTTAAATTTAAATTTGATGTCCGAGTATTTTAAGTTAATGTCTAAGTATTTAAGTTGTTTCTTGTGAACACTATTACAATATATTTCATAAACATTTTTTATGTATTACAGAACTGAACTATTATGGTTGGAAGATTTTTCTCCTAAATAGAACCACCTGCAAACCTATCTCAAAAAATAAATAACAGTCATTAAATTTTAACTTAACAGACTAGATAAATTTAAAATTTTAGGCCTAGATCAAAATAGAACTTTACACTATCAAATTGATTAACAACATCAACAATTTACATATGGAAACCTTTGTCCTCTTGGATCTTGATGAAGTTGGGTTTCTTTGTGTGTACTGTGGGTCTTTCTTAGCTTTTAAGTTACTTGTTTTTGTTCTTTATCTTTGTTTTTAGAATTTGTGATAAAGTTAGTTCAACATTTCATTCTTGATATTTTATGGAAAAGAAGTCTAACAATCTTATTCTTTTCTTTTATTCTTTTGATAAAATTTTAGAATCGTCCTGATTATTGAATGCATATTTTCTCATATATACTGGTTCCTTAAACTGAGTTTAATGAATTGAATAGTTGATTACTTTGGACTTCATAAACCAACTTCTAACACCTATATTTACTCTGTAGTACAGACCAAGAAAAATATTCATTTCTTTACTTTTGCCTATGCACCATCACCTAAATGCGAAAAAAAAAAAAAAAAAAAAAAAAAAAAAAAAAAAAAAAAAAAAAAAAAAAAAAAAAAGGACCCAACAGCTCGGTTTCTTGAACGAAAAAAATATATTCCAAAATTTTCCTTTACTTGTTCTAGTGCCTTCATGTTTACAAAAATATGATTAAAGCTGGTCAGGGAAAACTTAAAAGTTGACATGAAAGAGATAGACACATATTTCATGATTTCCTCCTGATGGATTATTTACCCGAAACAGAAAACAAGCGAAAGTTCAGAAATGTATCACAATATTATTTGTGGCCCGGATTCAGGAAATATTTTGATATATTTCTCAAAAACTTTACACAAATCAGGATCCCACACCAAGCCTTCTTGAGCGAGGAGCAGTACCTTTACAGAGAGTAAATTTATTGGCCTTATACAGCCATACTATACAGTGAGAAACATTCCGAGGTAACAACCAGCTACATCCTCATTTCCTTCATATATACACTGCATAGTTAAAATTATACAGACAAACAAGCAAGCTTGCGTGTATACCATATCAGACCTTTGCAACATAGGATGTTGATCAGTCCTGTAGTGGGATGGACCCGACCACACGACCTACAGAATTCGCAATGTAGAAATCTGCAAGAGCTTCGAAACCTTGAACTTGCATTTGAAGATTCAAAATATAGTTGGCGGTCTCTTGAAAAAGTGTATTGAACTTCCATTTTCTTGACGCCGGGAACAATCTTTTGCAGAGTCTAGAGCCTTCTGTCAATGGCGCCATGATCATGTTTCAAGATCAACATTATTACAACATTTTCGATGGAAAGATGCCGATTTCATTTTTCTTGCCAGCATTATGAGGGAGGATTTCTTCTGCTTCATCATCGTGATGGTCTTTTTTTGCGCATGAGGCGGAGGTTCAGAGCTTGAGTCTAGGCGGAGCCCTTGTTGGCAATGCGATCCAAGCACATGTCAGCTATGAAACGAATGGCTCGCTAGCGCTACGTCCATGGACGGAACACGCTTCCTCATTAACCCATTTTCCTGTTATTCATAACTTATTTTAGTTTTATTTCAGTTTTGGATCAACGATCAAAATTCGTTCAATCGTATAACACCACAAATCCACGGTGAACAATAGGACATGGCGGCAGTTGGGGCAATTAATTTCAAAGGGAAACGCCTTACGATGTAATTATTAATTATAAAAGAATCAATATATAAGTTAAATATTTCACCCTACTTTACTATGGAGATTCTAAACTTGTAAATAGGCTTTGTTACAATATCATGACTTAGTAATAACATATGCAGAGGAAACCATAACTCATCTTCATATGACAATTTTTTTAATTAAAAGGGAAAAAGACACAACTACTTTTGAGATAAATCTCAATATTTGATTTATGACTATTACTAAGAATATTCTAAAACATTCGGTAGAGGTTAAATCCAAAATGCATGTCTTCTTGGGAACTGAGCTTCTAGAATTTTAATTCAATTAATAATAATTATTAAGTGTATGGTAGTGATTTAATCTCCACAAAATATTTATAAGGTTCATAGTTGTATACAAAAAACAAAGGTTGAGATTTATCTCCAAAATAGTTATGTTCTTTTTGTCCTTTTAATTAAATTAATTAATTTTAAAAAATGTCATATGATGAAGTGAGTTATGGTTTTTTTGGGCATGTGGTATTGATAAGCTATCATATCGTAATAAATCTTATTTACAAATTTAAAATCTCCATGGTAAAGTGGGAGTAAATCTTCATGCTTAAGAATCATGTTCCATGTTTTTTTAAATGTATATGTTTAACTTATATACTAGCACAACGATATAAATTAAGTGGTTGGTAAATCTTCATGTTTAAGAATATTCTTTTTCCATGGTAAATTGGGAGTAAATCTTCATGGTTAAGAATCTTGTTCCATGATTTTTTAAATGTATATGTTTAACTTATATATTAGCACAATGATATAACTTAAATGGCTGGTACATGGAGATAGGCATTAATCCATAAGAAACGTCAAAACACTTACTTAATCATACATCTCAAGATGTTAAAATTAAAAAGTCATAAGAATTAACTAAATTATAATCTTATTTAAAATTATTATTTTTATTGATGACGATTATGAAAACTTCTGTAAACTGTGTGTTTTCCTTTTTGAATGCCCGATGACTTCACCTATCTTTAGGGACATAAAACTTAACTAAGTGCTAAATCGTAACTAAATAGAGGATGGAGTTAAAATCTAACTGCTAGGGGACGTAAAAAGGTAGTGAACATTGATATCTCTTAATAATTAATTTAATAATAATAATTAATTAGGAATTAAAGAATATTAAAATTGAACTCGAATTCTTCAAATTGTTAATATTAATTTTTTTAAAGGTTAAATAATTATATTGAATTAGTATAAATATTGGATAAGACTAGCACAACCACATTTATATTAATATAAATGTGGTGGATAGAGTCGATAGGTGTATATTATTAATTATTCATATTAACATTAATATTATTAATAATGTGAATAATATTAATAATAATAATTTCTAAAATAATCTTAGACATTAATAATAGCACAGATAAACAAATATTATAAAAAATAATTAAACACAATTTAATATAACAAAGCATGAAATTAAATAAAACATATTAATAAAAATTAATAATCTAAATATACGAAATTATTTATTATAGAAAAAAATGATAAAACGGTCGTCCAAAAAATTTCTTTTATATGATTTCTACTTAAATACTTTTCTTATTTCATTATGGATCGCAAAAATATGTATTCAGAAATTAGACAATAAAATATCAATTAATCAATAACAATTGAAAATAATTTTAGAGCCCACATGATCAAATATCATAAAAAATAATTAAACACAATTTAATATAAAGAAACATGGAATTTAAATCAAAACATATCAATAAATATAATATATGATAAAAAAACAATGAAATTAACCAAATACATATCAATAAAAAATATATAAACATATATATAATATATGATAAAATAAACAATGAAATTAACGAAAATACAGTGGAAAAGAACATAATTATTTTTATTAATAAAAATTAATAGCCAAAATATAATCGTTAACCAATGTGAAATGTTGCTAAAATAATGCTTGGTAATTAGAAATATCAAAGGATATTTGCATTATAAAAATACTCAATAATGTTGGTAATTGATATTATTAATAATAATACTATCTTGTTAAAATGGAAAATATTATTATTCTAAAAAAAAAATTAACAAAACATAAAACAATATAAGTATAAAATATAAAATTTTAATATAATTACACGAAAATAATCTTAGAAAAATTTTGAAAAATCAATATAAATACAAACACTGATGAGTAAGTATAAGCATAGGAAAAAGTACATGCATTGAACAAAATATAAATTTGCACATCAACAAGAAATGTTGTGAATCGCTAACAAGCATTTATGATACTTAAGAAATGATGATTCTCACAATCTCAGTCGCAATGCGACGACAAAGTGAGATGAAATTTAAAACATTACAAGACAAATAACAACAATGGAGGATTTAGTGACATTGAAAGAAATAACAATAAGAATAACAAATCATTCCAAAACAAAATTCAAGTCTCAACACTTGACCAGAACATACTTATTTGGTAGCAGCCTCTTCCAAAACACAACCAGAGCGGTGGCAAAAACAACACCAATTCAAATGAACAGGATAATGATCACAATACTTCATGCTTTGAAACCAGTCCCTTATCGTTTTCCTCCCTGATTCTCTTTGGTGAAAATGATATAAAGTTTAAACATTTGATTTCATTCTACTCAAAACACGGATATGCTCATCGAAAAAATCAAGATGAAAGCCATGTCTTCTATCAAACCTTGTGTGAATAAATATAACAAATCTAATGGTTTTCCCAATAGAATTAATCGTTTTGATGTAATAATTGCCATCTTTGTTCTCCATATATGTGAATCATAGACAAAAGGATACAATTAAAATTAGTACATTGAAAGAAAACAATTTAACAAAAACAAAACTATTTATTTATGATTTTGGTTATTTCATATTCAAAGATAAATATAAGAGGATTGAAAAGAACAAGAGGAAAAAATGCAAACAACTACAATTCAATCAATCAAATAACAATTGCTCCAAAATAGTCAATTTACTTACTTCAGTAATGAACAACTATATTAAAATCAAGAAAAAGAAAAACAAACAACTCGTGAAGGTGCATAAAAGCAATTGCAAAAAAAATAACAATTAAGGAAAAGTAATATTCATTTTTCTTAAACGCATGCACACAAATAATTCGAACAAATAAAAAAATAAATAAATAAATAAATAAAAATTCATGAATAGTAAAATGTATTGAAGATAAATACCCCAAAAATGATATTGACTTTAATCACTCCTCCTCTTTCTTTCTAAGTGTAACATATGAATTATCTTTCATTTTTGCATAATGTTGAAATGAAAAAGGAGGTGAAATCCACAAACCGTCTATTGATTTCACTCTCAGTATAGCCGTAAACGTGAGACGTGTTAAATTTTCTGATTGTTCAAAGTTGTATCAGTTACTTTAGCCCAATTTATCTTTTCATTAAAAATGCATCCAATTATTAGTAGTATAATCAATCATAAACGTAACTAAAGAAAGAATAATATATGCAGTGATAGACAAGAAAACAACACAACCCTAAGAGACGACAGATTGGTTTAAGACCAGGGAAAAACCCCACTAGGGAGAAACCCTTTCAAATATTCTTCTTTAGTAAAATTTCATAAAAATATTTTAGTAGAGTGTACAATGAGCCCAATACATATTATTTGCAGCAGATAACAATAAATCAGATCTACAGATAAGTTATAACAATAGAGAAATCTAGATATACTAGATCACTGAAGCTAGCTGATACCAAGATGTCAAAAACCTAGATCTGAACTGGGTCACCCTTATCAACATTTTCTGTGAGTGACTGAAACTTTTGGTTCGATCTCATGAATACAGTATGCGAACGATTGTGACTGCAGAGTCGCTCCCAGGAGGTCTCTATGCGTGCGACTCCGGCAGTGAACTACAAAGATCTAAATTCGATCCCTTGCCAAGCTATGCGAGTGACCAACAAACCAAATTCACATCCTTGCCAAGTTGTGCAAGCGATCAAGAAGGCAAGGTTTCTCCCAGGGTTACCATGTGCGAGCGACCGGGGATCGAAACTTTCAGATCTACCTCTGAACCCAGAGTCTCTCTCATTGAACTATCTTCCAGCGACCGAAGAACGAGAGTCACTCCCTTTCCTACTCTGTGCCTACAACTAGGGACAAAAATTTCTTGATCTATGCCAACGACCGAGATCCAGAAAAGCCAAAGTTAGAGCAAACATTTGCTTGTAATTTCAGAACCTGTGTGAACTCATTCTGACTTACCTATGCGAGCCAAGACAAAATAGAAGAATAGAAAGATGATGATGATGATGTGATCAAATGAACTTGAGGTTGCTTCCTTTTATAGGTTTTCCTAAGGGTTAACTTGGGGTTAATATTGACCTAAGTAGTTACTCATGTGGTTAGGGCCAGCCCATTCCATAATGTATGCATGAATAAAATAATTCAAAACTTAACTTTCATTTAACCGAATTAAGTGATATTTAGGTTGATTTTGGTCCTCTTGAAAAGAGAAATTTAATGCAGACATAATCTTGGTCATATGAGTTTTCCGATGTGGAATTTTACCCTAGTTGAAAAAATTAACACTCCCTCTCAACTAGGAAGAATTCCACCTTTCAATATCTGTCAATTGATCAACATGTCAAGATTGTCACTGCTCAACTCTATCTACTGAAACTTTCACAAATCTAGAAGAAGAATCTGGGAGAAATAGATTCCACCCTTATCTACCAATAGGATAACTCATCATATAGGGGAGTAAACCCTCAACCCTGGAATCTCATCAGGGAGCTTTACCCTCAACCCGGAATCCTATTTCCTACCGATCTTCCTAGAAATGACTCTTATTATTCATATGGTAGAACACTTGTGTCATAATCGTCTTGGGTTTTACACCCCAAGAACACCCTCAACTTGTTAGCCAAACGAGGAGTAAAATTTCCAACAAGCCCTGCTTGTGGGTATGATGCCAACTTGGGTATACTCTGCAAAGACCAAACATGGGAGTAAAAACCTCAACCCTATAAGAAACAAATAGGGGAGTGCCCTATTTTCTATAGTTCCCTCAAACCCAGGAGCCATCTTCCCTCAATTCCTCACCCTGGGAGATCAAACAAGGGGGAAGTGTTGGCTTAGTGTTCTCAATCGGCGATGCCCCTTATCCGGAGGGGCCACATTGATCCGAACTTAAACAGGAACACAACAAGTTACAGATATAATCATAAACACAGAGATGCAGTAGAAAAACACTTCATTTCATTAATAGAAAAATATTGAACTATGCTTACAAACAGAATGGAGATAAGATAGCCCAGGCGATGGTAGCTTATCTCCGAAGAGATGTGGCAACTACATGCCTCTGAATTATGTTACAATGAAGCTCAAGGACCTATTTATTATTGGAAAACATGAGAAAACCCTGAACAACCAAAACCCTAACCCCAAGAGATGTAACACCAAGAGTTTGGGGTCTTGTTGGGGTTAGTTGGGCAGTCAACTTCCCGATGTCTTAAATTGGTCATGTTATCTCTGTTTAGCGCGTATGATACCTTGTTGGAAATGTCTCACTGAGTAATATATGTTTCTATGTAGGCTCTTTCCTATCACTATGGGCCTGCTACGAACCGAAAAAAAAAAAAAAAAAAAAACATTGTTTAGTGGGTCAAAACTGCTACGGAAGTTCAGGACCCGAAAAACTGCTAAAAATAGTAAATACTGAAATGAACAAGGAAACAGATAAAATTGAATGGGGGGTCTAGGTGGAATAGGCGGGTGACCACCAATATCCAGCTGGATTATTCCTCCCCCCTTAGGAAGCAATGGTCCCCATTGTGTGCAGAGCCTCCATGAGGTGAGGAAATTTATATTGAACCTGGCCCCTGGTGAGCCACTTGCCCTAGTGAAGGAGTTGGCATGCTTTGACAACTCTATATAATTGTATCCCCTGTTGGCGAGTCTTCTTGATTTGTGTTTCCATGATCTGAATATTTGTGGCATGTTCCATGTAGTCCAAGTTAAGCTCTGTTGGTGTGAGTTGTTATGCAATGTCATATGTGTCCAACAATGGTGGAAAGTATGGCCGAAGGTGATCTACATTGAACACTGGGTGCAGACCAAGGAATGATTGGATGGTGAGCTTGAAGGCATTATCACTGATGGCCTTGGTGATGTTGTATGGCCCATATTGGAGCGGGTGAAGCTTGCGGTGGGGTCCAACAAGGTGCTCCTTCTGCAAATGTAGCCAAACTTTGTCACCCACTTGGAACTTGTGCGACACTCAATGCTAATTATGGCGCTACTTGTACTTAGCATTGGCTCTGTTCAATATGTCATGGACCTATTGGCAGATGTATTGAATGCGCTCAACAAATTTTTTATCCCTTTCAGCTTTGGATTGAACATGAGCCGAATCTACCTGAGTGGCTGCAAATTTTATGGCCACATCAATGGGGCATAAAGGCTGAAATCCCAGCCCCACGTGAAAGGGGCTATGGCTTGTTGAGCTCTGGAGAGCTCTGTTTAGTTGTGTTGGACATAGGGGAGACTTTCATCCCACGTTTGTAGATGCTTTGAGTTGTACATGTGCAAAATTTGTACAATCATCCTGTTGAAAACCTTTGTTTAGCCATCAGTTTGGGGATGGAAAGTTGTGGACTTAGTAAGTTTTGTATCCATCATCGGCTAGAGACTTGACCAAAATGCACCCAGGAATATGTTGTCCTAATCTGAGACAATGGACTATGGGATCCCAAAGTGTACCCCACTCACTCAAAGAAGAGCTTATGATTTTCCTCTGTTGTGATACTCTTCTTACATGCCGTCATGATGACCATATTAAAGAATCTGTTGACGACCATGAAAACACAATCATTTTCATGCTTAGTAGAAGGAAGGCCCGACATGTAATCCATGTAGACAGATTCCCAAGGTTGGCTATGAGGTATACAAGCCTTGCTTCTTGATGGTTGGTTTGGCAATGACACGGGTGGTGCAGGATCTAATATACTTCCCAACATCCTGAAGAAGTTTTGGCCAATAAAAATACTTCTGCAATATCGCCACTATTTTCTCTACTCTGAAATGTCTAGCGACCCGACTGTAGTGCGCCTCCCAAATCATCTTGGTGCACTCACTTGAAGGAACATATATGTGTCGCAGGTGGCATAATAGTGCATCTTGAAGGTGAAAATTTGGAACTTTCCTCCTTTCCAGGAGTGTCTGGTATATGCTACAGAATTCTGGATTGCTCTTGTAAAGATGCAACAACCTCGATGTCTCGTGCCCACAGGAGTTTAGCACAGTGATCAGCGCCATGACCGATGGTTGGTTGAGGAAATTAGAGACGTTATTGGTGCTTCCCTTCTTATACTTAATTTTCAAATGGAACTGTTGTAGATAGGAGGACCATTTCTAATGGTGATTGTTTTGCAACTTCCATTGTGTTTGTATGAACTATAGACTCTATAGGTCGGTGGTCTATGTCGATGACCATTTCCTCTCTATAATGCAATGCTTCCTTTGACGATAGGCCTACACAATGGAATACATTTATTTGTCATAAGTGGGGTAATTTTAGACTGTGTCTAAAAGCGTCTCACTATGGTAAGCCACTGGATGCCCATGCTGAGTAAGAACTGCACCAATAGCATAGTCGAAGGCATATGTCTCAATCTCAAATGGTTGTTGCAAGTCTGCTAATGTGAGCACTGGTGCAGAACAAAGGCGATTCTTAAACTCAGAGAACACTTTTTGTTGGGTTTCTGACCAAAAAAACTTTTCTTTCGCTCCACCCTTGGTGACTTGACTTAAAGACCAAGTGATATGAGAGAACCCCAACACAAACCTACGGTAGAAATTGGCAAGACCCAAAAAGTTGTGGAGCTCTATTAGAGTGGTTGGTTTGGCCAATCCTGAATGACTTGTATCTTGGATGGGTCCACATGTACATCATGCTCATCAATGATGTATCCAGGATATTGAACCTCGGTCAAGCCAAAGGTGCATTTCTCTAAGTTAGCACACGGCTTGTGTTGCCGCAAGGTTTGAATGATATGTCGAATATGGTGGAGGTTATCTACCTAACTTTGGCTGAAGATCAAGATATCATCTAAATACACCACCACGAATGCATTGGTGAAGGGTCACAAGATGTCCTCCTTCAATCCCATGAAGGTTGCAAGGGCGTTTGTCAATCTGAACGACATGATCAACCATTCGAAAAGGCCCTCCTTGGATTTGTAGGTAGTCTTCCACACATCGAAGGGTTCGATAGGCACCTAGTGGTAACCTGACTTCATGTCAATCTTGCTAAAATATTTGGCCACTTTGAGCTGGACCAGAAGGTCATGAATCCACAGGATTGGGTACCTATTCCGGATAGTGATCTCGTTCAGTGCCCGATAGTCAATATAGAGCCTCCAAGTCCCACCTTCTTCTATACCAATACAATCGGGCTCCCACAAGGTGATGAGCTTGGCCTGATGTGCCCTTTCTACAATAGTTCCTAAATCTACCTCTTGATCTCATCGTTCTCTAGAATAGAGGGTCGATAGATCAATCCATTGGGAAGTGGTGTGCCCGGGGTCAGATTGATGGAGTGCTTGACCTGACAGTGTAGAGGTACCCCTATGGGAGAGACGAAAATATCCCTGTACTCCTCCATGACCTTTTCCATCTATTTTTGTTGTGCAGAGGAGCCTTTCCTAGAAGTCGTGGCCACAACCTTCTTCTTGCCCTAGGGAAAAATCATAAGGAAAACAAATTTTCTGGTCTGAGAAATGATCTTACTGCAGTGCTTTGTAGTGATCAAAGAGATGGCAGTAGGTGGGGCTACCTTCAGTATCCTATACAACTTATAAGCCAAAGTAATAATCATAAAGTGAGGTCTAGACTCATATATGACATGTTTATTCCACAAGTATGGTTGTCTAATAATACATCACAAACTTCAAGAGGAGCAACGTCACACAGTACCTCATCCATGAAGGGCTTGATGTTGTAGGGAAGGCGGCACCACTGGCTGACACAAAGATCTCTTCTTTGGTGAAGCCACTCGACGGTGTACGGTTGTGGATGTGTTGTAGTCTTTAGGCCCAGCCACTTCATGACCTCTACTGAAATGAGGTTATTTTCGCTTTTGTTGTTGATAATGAACTACAGTGGAGAACCCTTCACCCACATCTGTGATTGGAAAAGGCATTCCCCTCCTCTAGATCTTCAAGATCAATCTTCTCAATCTTGTTAGTGGACGCGGTGGCATTGGGCTTCACATTAATGATCTTCTTTGTCAATTCCCTTATCGGGTTCTGATTCAGAGTCGGAACCGGCATCTAATTTGGAGGCCTTTAGCTCGTCCACCAGTGACTGCTTGTCCTGACACTCACTTGTATTATGAGTGGAGCTCTTACAGAACTCACACCATTTTCCTGTGTCCTTCTTCATCTTCGTGGTGTTGTTCTTTGCTTGTGGCTTCAGCAGGCTGTCCTGGGTAGCCCCACCTTGGCTTGGTCCTTTGTTATGTGGTTTGGGGGTGCCTTTTCCTTGTTTTGAATTTGCAGATCCAAAGTCTCGCTTCTCCTATTTAAACTTATGCTCAATATTGACAGTGTACTGATATGCAGTGTTCAGCGAGGAAATGTCCAGGAAATCCATCTCATCCTAGATGTACTTATGTAGATAGCTATGGTACTTGAGCACCAAATGTCGCTCAGTATCCTTGGTACCCAGCTTCATGCGAAGTGTATGGAAAATATTTGTGAGCTTTGGCACATCTTGGTCCCTTCCCTCTCGTAGTGTGGTACAATTTATGTATTTGTCTTCATATCTCCCAACAGGGTATTATTGTTCCTTGATGGCATCTCGAAAAGAATTCTAGGTGGGTGCAGCTGAAAACAATGAGGGTTCACTCTCATCCTTTTGTTCACAGTAGGTTTCCCACTAGTCCTTGACATGTGGGGCGACTTTGAGAAGTGAAAAAGTAATATTTTTCTGATTGGAAAAGTCATGAACTATAAAAATATCCTTCCAACAGATTTAACCATTTATCTACGGCATCTGCATCTATCAAGCCTTCGAATATGGGAATATCGAAGTTAACTTGTACCTTAAAAGGAGTGGCACCTCTAGAGTGGCTTCTAAATGAAGATGCATCGCCTGTGGGTAGCCATCAAAGGATCTAGGCAAATTTATCCATTTTCACGTCCCTTTGTCGCTTGAGGGCTTCCTTGAGCAACATTTTGCAAGGATCTCCTGCCCCCTCATTTTTCTTTTCTTCCACCATGGGAGGTCGTTGGGTTTTGCGAAGTTGATCTTGCAATGGTTCAACTAGATCAAGCCCTAACTCCTTATACCCTAACCTCATTTGGGACATGAAAATAAAAACATAGAAAGAGCATACCGCTCTGATACCACTGATCCAAAATTAAAAAGGAACACCACAACTTACAAATATAATCATAAACACAGAGATGCAGTAGAAAAACACTTCATTTCATTAATAGAAAAATATTGAAGTATGCTTACAAACAGAATGGAGATAAGATAGCTTGAGCAATTGTAGCTTATATATAAGAATAGATTTGGTGGCTACATGCCTCTAAACTATGTTACAATGAGGCTCAAGGGCCTATTTAGTATAGGAAAACATGAAAAAACCCTAACCCCAGGAGATGTAACACCAACAGTTTGTGGGGGGTCTAGGTGGAATAGGCAGGTGGCCACCAATATCCACCTGGATCACACATCCATTAGTCCAAGCTGCTCTCTAAAGACCAAGAACTTTCCTTTAGGTAATGCCTTGGTGATAATATCATCAATCTGTTCATTTGTCAATATGTGATGGCGCTTGACAGATCCTCTCTGTAACATGTCATGAATGAAGTGATATTGAATCTCAATATGCTTGGAATTGTCATGAAACATGGGATTTTCTCCCAAATGGATCCCACTCTTGTTGTCACAGTATATCATTGTAGTATCTAGGACCTACTTAGGTAGCTCTCCAAAGAGCTTTCTCAACCAGACTACTTCGCAGCTAGTCATGCAAGCAGCAATGTATTCTGCTTCAACTGCGCTCAATGCTACAGAATTTTGTTTCTTCCTCATCTAGGATATCATGGTAGATCTAAGGCTAAAGCAGCACCCCGATGTACTCTTTCTGTCGATAACATTTTTTCCCAATCAACATCAGTGTATCCATGAAGTTTAACATTTCTGACAAAGTATATTAGGCCAAATGTGATCGATCCATGCAAATATCTCAATATGTGTCTAGCAGTTATCCAATGTGAGTAGTGGGGCTCAATCATGAATTGACTTAATGTGTTTATTGCATATAATATATCTAGAAGGGTGTTCACAAGGAACATCAGAGCCCTAATCAGTTGTCTTTACTAATATGGATTTTCTAGGTCTGGTCTTGCGGCATCTCCACATAATTTCTCCATTTTCATTCGAGTGACCATGGATTTACATTTGGTCATTCCAAATATTTCCAAAAACTTTACAATGTATTTTCCTTGTGAAAGGAATGTCTCACCAGGCTTTTTCCATGATTCAAGGCCCAAAAAGTAATGCATGAGACCAAGGTCTTTCATCTGAAACCCAAAGGCTAGCTTCCTCTTACATTCGATCATTAGAGACTCACTACCTATCAAAAATAGATTGTCAACATATAAAACCAAAATCAATGGCATACCTTGGACAACTTTGAAGTAGAGGTTGGGACCAACATTGCTTCTTGTCAAACCTAGCTTCAGTAAGTAATTGTCAATGCGTGCATACCAAGCTCAGGGAGCTTGCTTCAAACCATACAATGCGTTCTTCAGCCTACAAACATGTGTTCTTCGATCTTCCACTTCAAATTCTTTTGATTGTTTGACATATACCTCTTCATGTAACATGCCATAAATAAATGTGGTCTTTACATCCATCTAATGAAGAGTCCATCCCTAACTTGTAGTAAGGGAAACTATAGAACGGATGGTTGTATATCGAGCTATGGGAGAAAATATGTCATCATAATCTTCTCCCTCTTTCTAAGAGAAGCCTCGATCCACGAACCTTGCTTTATATTTCTAAATGTTGCCACAAGTTCCATGTTTGATTTTAAATAGCCATTTTGAAGTCACAATAGATTTCCCTTTCGGCCTAGGTACAACTTCCCATACATCATTTTTTCATAATTGATTCATATTCTTCAGCCATATCATCCTTCCAAACTTGTTCTTTTACATATTCTTCAAATGTGGATTGTTTGGCTTGAATCGTAGTACTCATAGCAACAACATATCCCTAATACCTGCATGGTTGTTTCCTTTCTCTGAAGGATCTACAAATGGGGACATTTCTTTTAGTATCCTATAAAGTATCACAAAGCAAAGTGGTCTATTTTTAGAGGTAGGATCACTCGAAGGAGGATATAACGGATCCATAGGATCTATGGACTCATCAACCATATCAAACTCAGGCACAGATAGACCATCCACAATATCCCAGTCATCATTCTCTTCCTTGGGAGGAGGAGGTGGAGGAAGATCTGTTGCTTTTCCAAGAGCTGCATCTTCATCAAATGTTATGTCCCTACTAATTTTGACCTTCCTCTAACCATGGATATAAATTCTATATGCTTTAGAGCTTTCACAATAACCCACAAACGTACATTTTCTACTAGTAGCTTCCAGTTTGTTACTTTTATCTTTCGGCACATGAAAATATACGCGGCATCCAAATATACGAAGATGGATGATATCGGGTTTAATACCTGTGAATATTTCTTCAGGAGCATTTTTTTCTAATGCTTGATGAGGCACCATGTTATGAACATATACAACAGTAGATGTCGCTTCGGCCAAAAGGAACTTTGGCACCTTTTGATCATGGAGCATAGCACGGGAAGCTTCTAATATAGTCATGTTCTTCCTTTCGGCTAGACCATTTTGTTCAGGAGTATATGGCACAATTGTTTCCTTGATTCCGTCTTTATTGCATAATGCTATGAATTCTTCTGACATGTATTTTCCTCCATTGTCAGACCTGAAGACTTTGATTCTCTTTCCTAATTGATTTTCGATCAAGGCTTTGAATTCCTTGAAAGTTTCAAAGGCTTCATCCTTGTGATTAAGATAGTATATCCATGTATTTCTTGAGAATTCGTCAATAAAGGTAATGTAGTAGAGATGACCACCAACAGAATGTACAGGCATCAGACCACATATATCTGAATGAATGAGATGAAGGATGTCATGAGTTTTGTTCTTACTAGAGGGAAATGGTCCCCTTGTTTTCTTTCCACTTACACAACCTCGGAAAACTCCATCATGATGAGCATGAACATCAGGAATACCAAAGACCAATTTCTTCAATTTTGGAAGTGTATTATAGTGAAGATGAGCCATTCTGCGGTGCCATAATTCACTCAAATGATTGGTATTATGAACCAATGCAAGGAGAGGTCTTCTAGTGACCCTACAGATTCCTTTAAATCCCGATCCTGGTGTGAAGGCATCCCTCATAGGTGAATCAACAAGCCAAGTTAGAAATTTACCTTTGATGAAGGCAACCCTCTTCCCTTTATCTTCCAATGTAGATATAGATACCAATTTCTTCATTAATCCCCATACATACATGACATAATGCAGCAAAAGTAATTCCCTAGAATTTAACTGAAATTTGACCCACCCAAATCCTTTCATGGGATGAGTGGAGTTGTCTCCAAGAATGATCTTTAGCTTAGTCTCCCTCTCTAGCAGATTATAGAGGACTTCTTTATAACCAGAGAAATGATGAGTGGCCCCATTATCGACCAACCAACTGTCCCATGAATCTAGTGGAGAAGAGTTGACAAGAGCATAAATGAGAATGTATTTAGATTTATTTACAACATTACTTTCACACCTTGGAGCCTTAGATTTCTTTGAGCGGGACAATTTTCTTCACGATCACTTGAGGAGTCTCTTCTTCTTCTTTCATATCTCCTATCATGGTTCCTCTTTTGATAGTCCTTTCTTCTTTTGTTGTTGAATTTTTCTTTAGTGTTGTAGTGATGTCTCTTGTTCCTCCTTGTGAGAATTGAAGCATTCAATGTGGGAAAATGATTTTTTATATCTTCCTTTTGAATTCTGAGAAGGAGGCTTCCTTGATGGACCTCATTTTTCCTTCTTCCTTTTTTCATAAGAGATATATACAAGGGAGTCTCCCTCTTCATGTTTTTTATTCCTTCCTCTTGCAATAATCCTTGACTCTTCTTGAGTGAGATTTCCAACAAATTCATCAAATGTCAGAAGGACATTGCTGTTGCTAATTGTAGTAATGAATATTTCCCAAATAAGAAGGAGACCTCTAAGAGTCACAACTACTAGCTCCCCATCAGGTACGTTTTCTCCAACTCTCTACAATTGATATCTAAGGTGATATATCCTCATAATGTAGGATTGAACAGTTTCCCCTTTGTTCATCTTAGTTTCCTTGAGTTGATATTTCAGAGTGATGATCTCATTCAAGTTTTTTACTTCATATATTTCATTTATATTGTCATACATATCTTTGGAATTTCTTAAATTCCCTACATATGCAATTAACTGATCTTGTAAGCCATCAGCAATAATTTTCTTTGCTTTGGACTCACCTTTCTTGTACATGTTCTTGAGGGAAGAGGAATCATTTTCTGGAGGCTCGGGCATTTTTCCTTGGATGTATTCTAGCACATCATTATTGTCAACTATGATCTCCAATCTGACTTTCCATGCAGCAATGTTTGATGCATCACCCATCTTTTAATGCTCCTTGAAGGTATAAGATGACATCTTGACCTTGACCCGGTAATATACTATCTAAAAGAGAGGGATTCAATGCTTGTCTTATTTTGGGCTTGTCCTTCACCTTAGCTCTGATACCTTGTTAAAAAATTTTATTGTTCAATGTTGTATCAGTTACATTAACCCAATTTATATTTTCATTAACAATGCATCCAATTATTAGCAATATAATCAATCATAAACGTAACTAAAGAAAGAACAATATACGCAGTGATAGAGAAGACAACAACACAACCATAAGAGACAACAGATTGGTCCAAGACCAAGAGAAAACCCCACTAGGGGGAAATCCTTTCAAATCTTCTTCTTTAGTAGATCGTAACAAAAATATTTTAGCAAAGAGTAAAATGAGCCCAATACATATGATTTGCAGTGGATAACAATAAATCAGATCTATGCGGTCGATCAAAAAGATAAAGTCACACCTTTACCGAGTTGTGCAATTGACCGAGAAGACAGGGTCACTCCCAGGGTTACCTTGTTCGAGTGACCGAGGATCAGAACTTTCAGATCTGCCTATGAACCCAAAGCCCTTGTCACTAAACTATCTCTGAGCGACCAAAGAGCCAAATTCACTCCCTTGCCTACTATGTGCATATGACCAAGGACGAAAATGTCCTAATCTATGCCAGTGACCAAGATCCAGAAAACCCAAAATCAGAGCGAACTGTTTGCCTGTAATTTCGAACCCTGTGCATACTCCTTCCAATATACCTATGCGATCCAAGAAAAAATAGAAGAATAGAAAGATGAATATGATGTGATCAAATGAACTTGAGGTCTGTTCCTTTTATAGGTTTTTCTGAAGGTTAACTTGGGGTTAAGATTGATCCAAGTAGTTACTCATGTGATTAGGGCTGACCCTTTCCATAATGTATGCATGAATAAAATAATTCAAAACATAACTTCTATTTAACCAAATTAGGTGATCTTTAGGTTGATTTTGGTCCTCTCAAAAAGAGAATTTTAATGCAGACATCATATTAGTCATCTAAGTTTTCCAATGTGGAATTTGACCCTAGTTACAAAAATTAACAAGACCCTGCCTCTCTCTATCTCCAATACCTACAGTGGCTCATTGTAAAGTCACCCCCCGTGATTTGTGTATTGTCAACGGTCATTCCATTTTCAAAGGCATTTATCTCATATTTCCCCTAATAACAGGAAGAATCGGTTCAAGAATTGGATAGTCCTTATCAAATGGAACACTACAATACTTTTCAAACATAACTATAACAAATTTTGGAAGTTGTGGCGACTTTATACTAGGCACAAAGAAAATATTTTAATTATATCCAAGTTTACCATTAACCAGACCAGATTCAACCCACATATTACATGTTTACATCACACACTCTCTGCTACATAGCAGCACCTCACACTCCAACATATCATCATCACTATCACTTATTTATGTTCTTCTATTGCTTTCTGCAACACATCTTGCAATAGGAGAATTTAATACTTTAAGCATTTTTTTATTGTGCAAATTGACAAGATTATTCGTCACAAATAAGTGAATAGAAGAATCAAACAAATTCCTTTCCTGTCGATACAAGAAACTATCAACACATATCATAAGAAGATCCCAATCACCAAGAAAAGCTTCTGCATTTCTAATATTAGTTAAAATATTGCAAAAATATGTTTTTCTTGGATCATCTCCTTCCTGCCTAAAAATTTTGTCGAGACGCACTACATTGTTGAAGCTTTCCCAAAAAAAATTCCCAATTGTTCGACCTGCATACAAGGATTTATCCTTAATGGGAGGCAGTTGCGCAAGGTCACCGACAAGAATGATGGACCTACCACCAAAAGGACAGTCCTTGTTTTCATGAAAGGCTTCACGCAAAGGAGAATCTATTTGCATGAATAGTGTTGGACCTATAAATATCATCTCATCAATCAATATATATTGAACATGCCTCATTTCTTCATGGAACACTGCCAAATCTTTCCCACATAGTGGCTTCATATCTTTTATAGGATTTTTTAAAGCAGAATGTATCATTTTCCCATGTATGTTAAAAGCATCAATACCAGTTGGAGAAAGAAATAACAAAGGACTTTTTCCATTCATTGTTGGATTAAAAGGAGCATCATAAATACACCCAACGAGAGAGACTTCCCTCTTCCAGAAATACTTAGAATAATCATTTCCAAAGCACCATCATTTTCACCATTAGCAAAGTGTCGAAAAATAATTTCAAAAGCAACAAGTTGACTTTCTGATAGAGAGGAAGGAAAAAAATATGTCTCCTTAAGGAACCCAAAATTAAAGCCACCTGTAGACTGTGCATATTTTAAAAAATTCACCCCTTCTTCTAAAAATTCATTTGAAACCATCATTTCCTGCCAATTATAATCAACATCAAAGTCCCTTCTACCAATATTATCAAGGTCTGAAATGTTTACACAACTTGGAGGAACTTACCGCGAAAAAATTTTCCACTCTTCAAAATCTTGATCAACATTTTCATCACCTATAAGCGGTTCCACATGCTCTTCATCAACTTCATTTGGAAAAGGAAATCGATCAACATTCCACGCGTGATATCTCCAATTCCTAAAAATACTTTCAGTGGACAAGCCAATATCTGAACCAACATGATGAAACAACTTGTATAAAATCAACTCACTCCAACGAAACATTTCAAATTCCTTCGAACCCTCCTCAGGAACATAATAAAACCGTGGCCAAAAACGAATGATAGCATGCTTATTACGTGGCCTCGACTCCTATTGCTTACACTTCTCCTCAAAGCTCCAAGATCTTGTTGTTTCTATCAAGCATAAATGTTTCAAGAAAATAGGTCGACTTTTACAAACCTCAATGAAATTGTTTCCGCACAAAACTTCATCAGAATGTAGTGGAACCCTTTGATACACTTTCTTGTCAACATTCAAGGAGAATAATTTATGACTACACACAATAAGAGGCATCCTTAACAACAAATGGAATGTCTCTCAAGCTCCAAAATTACACTCAATAAGCGTCTTAACAAGGAACCTTCTATACACAGATAATACAGGAGCCATGTACCCACTCCCACCAGCAACTCTAGTCAACATTTGATGATAACTTTCTGATCTTCTCTCTGCCTTTGAAGCATATTTTGAAATATACTTCAAAACCTGATGTCGAGAAAGAACTGGATGACAATCAATGTTTGCTCGCCACATTCTTAAAATATCAACATTGTGAACATTTAAACGGCCATCATTTCATGTTTGTTCATACTTTTTTCTCCCTTTTTCAACTATCAGCAAAGTCAACTCTGCACGAACCTCCCATGGAGCATGATAGCGACATGAAAGAACAAACCCTTTTTATGTAAACAAGAATCAACATTGAATTTTGTATGCATTTGCACACAGTTAATTAAATGCTCATAATCTTCTTCAGGATTGCAAGAAAAAATTTGTTAAGTATTTAAAACACATGGATCATCATTTAAGGTTCAAGCGATCATCACATTTTGACGATGCATTAGGGGAATTTTGAGGTCTAAAATTTTCCTCCTATGAAAAGTGTACAACCAAAATAAACTTTATAAGAAATAATAGGATTCAAAATGATGATGTAAACCATGGGGGATGATTCACCATTTTTGGAGTAAAAAAGTAAAAAGATTAAAAAATAATAAAATAAGGAAACTACTTTTTCAACTCGTATTTTCAACTTATCTCCCTAAGGTTTTACTCAAATTTAAAAAGCGAGAGTACTTGTTAGATGCAAAATTTAATTCTTCATCCAAGGATTACCCAAGTTTCATACTTTCGACGGACCCGGCTACACGAAAAATGAGAAATACATGAAAAAACGTGATTGCAATCACATTTTTCATGTAGTAGGGTCCATCAGAAGTATGCAACATGGGTACTTCTTGAATGAGGAATAAAATTTTATCATCCAACAAGTGTTTCCACTCGAAATTTGAGTAAACCCATAGGGATATAAGTTGAAAAAGTCATTTTTTCTTTTTTCCTCTAAAATTTGATGATGTAATCTAATCTTATTTTATTATTTCCACTGTTATTTTATAATTTCCTTAGGATGCCCATTTTAGACCTCAAAATTCCCCTAATGTATGTCACGCGGATTCCATGTTGTAACATATTTGTCAAGGTACAACTTTGCTACATCGACAGCAGTTGAATTGGACCAATCCAATGTTTCCACATCTAGCGCTTTAGGCAACCAAAAAAAACCATGGAAGTGGGTCGAACCTCTACATTGCCACTCATACTAACAATATTCAAAACATGCAGTCAACATATAATAAGAAAACATAACAACATACATTTTCCTTCAAAACATTATAAAATTGTCGAAAAGGAATGAGAACAAACCTATACCAAAAGTCTTTAGCACCAATATATCTCTGCAACACTATATCATGGAAGATATTGAATATTTTGGTGTATTTACATAGAAACTATATGCGGTTACCAAATAACATTTTCAATCTTTCTAGCATGCTCACTTTGTCGATGACAATATGTGGTTGAAGGCATACCACTTTGTGTCAGTTGCACTCAATGTAAAAAACAAAGTAGGGCAACCCAATTGGTTGACCATATTAGTTAATTCAAAATGACACTTTGTCCAATAAGCTCTTGCACCCCTAATACAGGATCAAAAATGAATTAATTTCTCAACCAACTTATTATTTGGAAAATCAGAAAGTGATTGAGGAAACTCCCGAACAATTGCAGGCACACTTTCATAAATATTTCTCTTCAAAAAAAATTAAGTTGTTCCTTGAATACGATATCGCATAATCATATTCAATAATAAATATCAAAACCGAGGATGGCTTCCAATTCTTTGATCATAAAATCTCAATAGATGCAAACCATATTCGTGCATCTGAACCTTGCAAATGCGAGGATACAACCAATCAGCATCACCTGTAGGAAATAAAGTGGGGAACACCATATCTGGAAGTCCTTCAATATTATATTCATTAATGGGAGATGTACCAATATGTGGCTAATCTATTTCTTCAATGGATGTGTTATTTACATTCTCAATAAATATTTTGATTCAATCAACTTCCCTGGATTCATTAGACAAATGAGAAAAAAAGGGCGTCAGTTGAAAACGCAAACAATTAGGCCCATATGTTTCAATCTCAACATCCATCCTAGGTATATCATCAACATGACTATCAACATATTGTAACCTATTAGAAACATTAGTACGTATTTTTGGGAGAGAAGCAACTGAATCCATGTCAATTTCCACATCCCTATAGTACTTTTCCATTTCAATTTTATAACACAATGCATCCATCACACGTTTTCTCTTCACATAGCATTCATAGTATTCAGATTGAACACCTCGCCTTCTTACAATAAAAAAAAATCTAGTTCTTCAACACATCGTGGAAGCTTATTCACAATTAAAGATATATCTTGTGGAAAACATATTGTGTGGCCACTATATTTATATTGACCACCACGAGCATGCGTCACTTGCAATATTGGATTTACCCGCGCTATCAACATCTTTTCAACTTGTGTCAAAAATTTTAAAACCTCAGGCTTCTCACCTGGATCCATGTTGTTAAAGTGAGAAAAGCAATGAGAACCTTTCTCATAGTTACATATTTTACAAATGGGACCCTCGTGCAATCTCACAAATTGTATACTAGGATAACATTTTTTACATACATGACACATATGCACAACAGACAATCTATCAATCCTCGACCAAAAATTTTTATGCGCATCAACCATTTGCTTGCTAAAATGGTAGCGAACACTTTCATTTTCTCTACGAAACACCATTCCAGGTTGGCGATGATGTGAAATAACTCGTCCAACTCGAGTATTGATTTTATCATTTCTTTCCATAATAGAATTAAAAATCATTCTTCTACATTCATTACACCTCACCAAATTCTGCTTCGAACAAAGAAAATAACCTTTGTAAGAACCAAATATGTACAAAAGAAATAAAATTTGTTAATGAAAAAAATAACATTTTCCTCATTGTTGATCGTCCATCTAGAAGTCGTTGAACTGATATTGCTGAGTTGCTTGCAAATTTGTTTGTCGAGCACTATTTACTTGAACAAAATTCTGCAAAAAAACATCAAGGAACAAATTTGTAAAAGAATATAAATTTAAGATTGAGAAGCACTAAACCTTCCAAAATAAATATGCATTAAGCACATGTACTCCGCCAAGAGGAAAAATTTTGTCACATTTGTTGGCTTCAACAATATTCTCTATAGAGCTACATCAACAAATATTGGTTCCAATATTTCCAATAGACTGGTCCAAATCATCAACCATTCTAGCAAGAATATTTCTATCACCAAAAAAATCATACGCAACAACTTCTTCCCTAGACTCACTTTCTCTATATTCCATTATAACATCTCTTCCAACATTTCCAAAGCCCCCAAGGTTATGATCTCTATTAAGCGTCCATATGTAAACGCATTCAAAACATACAAGATATCATAAGATATATCAAATAACAACAAAATTTCAAGAAAATTAACAACACAACAAACAAACATGTAGAAAAAATGTTCTCGCACATACAAACGAAAGTTTCTAAACTTATGATTACTCAAACCATACGTTTCATCATTTCTTGAAGTTTGACAAATTGGTCATTGACCCTCGCATTCAAGAACAAATAAAGGTTCAACTACTTCTGAATCTATTTCACAGTCAGTATTGATTTTGACATTTTTTTGGAAAAACAATATGGAAAAACAATACAACACTAAAAACTTCAGATGGATAAGAAAGCAAATATGAAAAAGAAAAAAAACTTGAACACGATACATTGTTGCAAAAAACACCTTATATGCATATTCATGAGGGGTAACTATATTAACAATATAGTTGCTACCAAGAAATGGTTGACCCTCTTCACGAACAAAGTCTCCCAAATTTTCTACCATTCAAGGAAATTCTTCATTCCTATAGTTCTCAACAACTCCAGAAATTGAATTTCTTTCATTGCATTCACAAAAAATAACATTGTCGTTTATATGAACACTCTCTTTCGAAACACATTATTCCCAAAAAACACAAAAGTTAGTAAACCTTCAAAAAAATAACTTCTTTCAGATCATAAACATCCAACGAAACGATCGTCTAAACAAAATTTTCATTACCGAAAACCTCTTCTCTTTTCATACTTACGATTTACAGGTCCTCCTTTTGCATCATTTGCTAAAGCTCTCTTCTTTTGTTGATACACAACTCTTCTACATGCTTTAATCACTTCCTTATTCTGCTGATACCATTTTCATTGGTATTCATTTGATCGTTGTCGTGTACCAGCAGAGCGAGGTCTTTTCGCACCACTCTTATTTTTCATTTCACTTAACATCTCTGTAATAAAGTTAAAGTCAATTGAAAAGTCATTTAACAATTTCATTTGACGGTAATATATACTCTTCAATATTTAAAAAACTAAAAACTAACAAAAGTGCAGAGAAGAAATATTTGAGAAATTATTTTTCCCACAACAAAGTTCAAACACAAGCAAAAATTTCCCCCTTCAACATAATCGATACAACAAGAAGTTCCAGAATTAAAAACAAATAAATACAAATTGCATTACATTATTAAAAAAAAAAAAAAAAAAAAAAAACCATGTTGAAGCCTCAAATTCTAATTGCATTTTCCATTTTCAATCACATCATCAAAATTTGGTTGATAAGTCGTTGTTTTGCACAATCCACCAATTAAATCATACAACTTTAACTACACTGCAGACCAACCGAGCATAATGACTTTTTCTCCAACTATACACAAACATAGGTAACCTGCACATTTACTATTTATATCAAAAGAGACAGATTAAAGAAAGGACCATCCGTGTCCCCAATCAACTTCAAAAAACTTGGAACACAAAGTTGGAACACATGGAAAAATTTTCCACTTAAAGATAATTGATGCAAAAACAACTTCCAGAAATTAAAAACAAAGAAATACGAACCACATTCCATTATAAAAAATAAACATGCTCAACCCTCAAATGCTAATTCAATACATCAATACGTACTGCATCTATGTCAAGAATAGAATATGCATTTTGAATAACCAAAAATGCATTCCCATTTTGAATGACATCATCAAAATCGTCAACCAATTCTATATACAACCATGAGGCTATGTTCTTAATATAAATTTAAAGCATGAATTACAATAATGTTCAAAAAAATATTTAAAAACATTAAACATACATATGGTGTTCAGTAATATGCAAAAAAAAAAGTGCTCATCCCTCAAATGTTAATTGAATACATCCACAGGTAGTGAAGGTATGTCAACAATACAATATGCATTAGGAATAAGCAAAAAAATATTTCCATTTCCAATCACATCATCAAAATCTTGGATTGTTTTTAGATAGAACCATGACACTTCAAGCACGGACAATCCATCAACAATTGTTGTTTTGCACAATCCACTCACTAAATCATACAACTTTAACTATACTGCAGACCAACTAAGCATAAGCACTTTTTCTCCAACTATGCGCAAAGGTAGGTAACTTGCACATTTACTATTTATATCGAAAGAGACAAATTCAAGCAACGATCATCTGTGTCCCCAACCATCGTCAAATATTCCAAACTTTGCTCTATTGATGCTTGACCAAATTCAAAATTCTCTATCTTTTCAAGTGACCAAATAGACGCGCAACCATTATTAACAAGACAAACAAGGTAATTCCTGTATAATCCTAATGACATACATTGTATGTCAACAATAGGAACAAATGAATAACCCCAATTGTTTGTCTTAAATTCCAACCAATAGATAGTGTAACCATAAGTAGGGTAATCTTCATAATCTTTGTCTAGATATACCCAATAAAACCTTTCCTTAAGGAAGATAGCCTCCTTTGGTGGACTTACACCACCATATGGAAGCTCCATCATCTTCCAAACGTTGTCAACACTACTCAAAACCAAAAAATGTGAGTCCATGTTGTTACAAACATGTTTCAAAACACCCATTCATAATTTCTTGGACTACATTTTTGAAATAAAGAGAATAATCTTCACTCCCCAACACTAAGAACTCCAATATTTCTAAATGTGTTCATAAAAGGGTTCACAATCAAATAATTTTTTGTATGCAAACAACTTCCAGGCATGTTGAACATAATCATTGATCCCATTGTACATTCAATTATGTATGCACAATGAAGAAAAGGAAACACCATAGTCGATAAGCGACCACTATTGTTAAGGTATGATGCTACAAATAAATGATGGGGAAAACGAGCAGAGAAAGAAATAAATCCTAACTCTTTCTCACGGCATCGATCAAAAGCCGCAAGGAAAAGCGGGTTTTCCAAAAAAAGACACCATTCTCTACAAACCAACTTAAATTTCATCAACACCGACAAAGGAACCCATTGAAACAAAAGCTCAATAATCTCAAAGGGGAGAAATTTCCAAATAGAAACATCCATACCAAAAGCAACAACTTTGCTGGCAACAAGACATAAATCAAAGAAAAAAGAAAAAACATATCAATCACAATAGCAGAAACATTCATTCATTCCCTTTTGTACTACAGAAAAAATAAAAACATATCAATCACAATAGAAACAACATCCATTCATTATTCGATTAGGAAAACAATCCATTTTCATAATTACTTCATTCTTCTACACTTCAATATTAGACTAACCATTTTAAATACTGTAACATAAATTATAATATCACGCATCGTTTTGTTAAAAAAAATTAATGCCCTTTCTAGTCGACATGGGATAGTCAGTGACTTTATGTGCATCAAAATTTCGTCATCTCATAATGTCCCAAATGTGTTTTTAAAATCATTCGTGTACAAGTATTAAGGGTTGATGTAGTAAAAATGAAGTTCATGGTGTAATTTTCAAAAGAAGCAAGGCATACATTTTATAATCTGAGTAAGAAATATAAGTCACTGGTATTGCAAGAAGCACAATGGGCAATGGAGAATTCTTATTTCTTTATGTCGTTTGTACTTGTAAATATGGCTAGTACTCGGTATCCTACATAAATAATGCCAATTTGTAATGGATTTTATCCAATGCTGGCATGGATACTATTGCATGCTTTTCTTAGCAGCAATGAAGTGAAATTTTATGGAAAACCAAGTTTGGATATGAGTGGAATGGTTGTTGCTAACTTCCAGTTCTATAAGGTCTTGTGACCTAGTATAGACTAAAATAATTTTTTGTTTGTTTTGTTTTTATTGTACTCGATAAAAGTGAAATTATGCCTCAGTTATGCCCTATAGGTTACTCGTTAAGTCTTTGTAGATTCATGATATAATAGGAAAGAACAGGAAATCTTTCCTTTTCACTTGTAACAACTAACTGCTTAACCCCAAAGACAACTTCATACATTAAAAAATAAATAAAGACAACCTAACAACTAATCACATTTATTATTAGATTGCATGCCATATAAATATAACTCCACTATATTTATACTGAATAGACATATATGTCATAACCCCTGGATTTGATTCAGATATGCACAAGGTTCGACACATGTTAAATCGTTCATCTACAATTGATATACGATAGGGCTATGTTACGTTTATTTACATTATTTCAATATTTATGATCCTTCAATGTTTTTAATGACCATGGAGTATTGTGGATGGTTCCGGAGGCCATCCTTATGCCCTCCAGGTGTACTCAACTCGGACTACCACATGGAAGCTATCCCATGGTTGATATCCCATTAGATGATCTGATGGCTTAGGTAGCTTGGGTCAGAATTAGGGTAACTGCCTCCAGATGTATTGTTGAGGACAATCATTTGTTGCACCACCGAGTAGAGAGAACGGTTCTGCAAACCATGCTCGCCCCCACTTCCTGTAGCATGAAAATCAATCAGTTTCATCACAACTGTTAGTTGTTACCTCCATTACAGAGTTCCTCAGGTTTACCCAGCGTATTGACATGATTTATAGTGTTTTCCCTTGGTTTATCATGGCAGATGGTCACCCTTTGCCCCTTCTCTAGTCTTGGTATGCTGCCAATTTTCCCACTAGTGGCAGTCATAGTTCAGAATTTCTGGTTCCCCTCTTGCAGTCGCCTAGTTCACAATTTCAAGATATATTCCTTATGGCAAACTTAGGTAATCAAGGGTTTTTACCATATAAATGATTAACTACACTTCTTCTTCTTTTTTTGCAGCAAATGACTAAGGTTTTGGGTTTTTTGTTACAGGTGAACCAGTCAATCTTCAGGGGGGTTGTGACACCAGTTGGTTCCATGGTTTCTGTTGTGACCCAACCTCATGGATTTCCAAGGGGCTACTAATCATGCCATATATTTTCTCTAGTTACTTGTCATATCTTACAGTGTTTCGCATTAATGGCCCTTCTGGTTTTGATTGGGTTATAGTTCAGCTCAGCAATGTTAATGGTTTACTCTTTTTCATTTATCTAAATGTATGAATCTTGTTTACCCGCAAATGGTTGTCGGTTATGGAAGGTAACTGCATTTATGTAACAAATTTCCTTTTTTCTTCATTTTATTGGTTGGCCTAAGGTCTACACATTGTTATGATTTTCTTGTTATATATTGTTATGCAACAGAGGGTTTATCTATAGATTCTCATCCCAACCTAAATGTGTATAAGACATCAAGTTTCTCTTATCTGGTTTGAATTGGTTCCTTGTTTTTTTTATGCCGTCATTAAATGTTTAGTTAGCTATTGTGGAATTTGCTTGGGTTTACACCAAATTACTTATTCTCTTAGTTCTTTTCAACAGGTGTGTCATACAGGTGTTGTTACTTTACTTCTACTGCATTCTTCACAGTTTTTAAGAGGATAAGGATTGTTGTTGCAACAGGGTTTCTTGTTGATTTTACTCACACCTTTTATCCGTGATTCTAATTGTAAACCTTGTTAAAGTTTAGTATTTGTTAATTATTGCATGCTCTTGCTACATAATTAGATGTATGGTATTTACTTACTATGGTTAACCATATATATTTATATTTTGTGGATAGGGTTTCTTGTTGATTTTACTCACACCTTTTATCTGTGATTATAATTGTAAACCTTATTAAAGTTTAGTATATGTTAATTATTGCATGCTCTTGCTACATAATTAGTTGTGTGGTATTTACTTACCATGGTTAACCATATATATTTATATTTTGTGGTCCTGAACGGTCATATTAACTCACCCTTTCCGGGGTATTAACACTCAAGCATACAATTGGCAGTTCAATGTTATGAGAATGTTATCTTCTGAATAATCTATAGCCAAAAAGTTTTATTTCCATGCCATATTCATTAATAGAGCATTTATGCAATTATGTATTTTTATCAACCAGTTTTCCGAATTTCAGTGTGACTTGTTAGTTGTTTCTTAGCATGTCTTGTAGTTACATTATTTATTTTTTCATGGATGAAGGATTTCTATTTAGATTAGAAGATTCATCAATTATTACAGGATTGGTCTCCATCTTGGGACTGCCAGTGTGGCTGTTGGAAATAGCTCAGCCTCTAGGCTAACTTAGGTAACAAATATGACCACCGACTACATCATGCATATATGGAGAAACCTAAATTAGATTATTTCTTCTTAATTTTTACTAATGTGCACTATCTCATCTTATGCATTACTTGGATGAGGTTTTTCATTGACAGAGCATTTCTGCAATTATGTATTTTTATCAACTAGAGTTGTCGAGATTTTAGTGTGACTTGTTAGTTGTTTCTTTAGCATGACTTATCGTTACATTATTTAATTTCTCATTGGTGAAGGACTTCTATTTAAATTAGGATATTCATCAATTATTACAAGATTGGTATCCATCTTGGGACTACCAGTGAGGCTACTGGAAATAGCTCGGCTTCTCGGCTAGCTCAGGTAATAGATACGACCTCCGACTACATCACGCATAGATGGAGAAACCTAAATTAGTTTTTTTTACTAATGTGTGTTGTATCATCTTCTAAATTTCTTGGATGAGGTTTTCATGTCATAATCCCATTATTGTGTTTACTATTCAATTCAAGAATCTCTTTTCTATAATTTGCAAAAGAAGCAAGGCATACATTTTATAATCTGAGTAAGAAATATAAGACACTGGTATTGCAAGAAACACAATGGGCAATGGAGAATTCTTATTTATTTAGGTCATTTGTACTTGTAAAGATGGGTAGTATTCGGTATCCCAGATAAATAATGCCAGTTTGTAATGGATTTTACCCAATGCTAGCATGGATATTGTTGCATGCTTTTGTTAGCTGTAAGAACCTGATTCCAATTATTAGAGCCTCAATCTATTATACACTAACAGATCTATTTTCCTGTTGATTTAAAAGTAATAAAAGGAGCTTGCTGACCTTCTCACAAAGCTTTAAACATTTAACATCTTATCATTTTATCATAAGCAACATAAATTAAGGTGAGCATTCCATTGATATCAACTTAACAAGAGTAGTCCATGGAAAAATACCTGTTCCGGCGGTTGATGATGATACCTTTGTCTTATAGCTCTAGCTGAACGCTCCTTCTCACCGACCCAACCGGATTTACCTCCCATCCAACTAGGAAACAAATTCTTAGCCCAGGAAACCTCCACAGGTTCCCTAGCCCTCCGTGCCCAAGTCCAACCAGATATAGTGTGTCCTCAAGAAGAATGTGCAAAACCAGATAATAATACTTTCCTCCTCTCAAACCCAAGAAACCTCCATAGGTTTCCAAGGTCTCCCAAAACCATAACAAGTCCAAACAATCACAACCAACCCCCACATTCATAAGCAAAACCTCCCAAAGAAACTTTTTTTTTTTTTTTTCTCTTCTTCCTTCCCTTTTTATACCCTCCTTCCCTTCTCCATCCCAACCACCTCTCATTAATGTCATTCACTCCTCACCCATCCCTATGGTTGACTTCTCTTCTCCCAATTAAGCTAGGAGTACATTTGGAAATGTGAAATTTAATTATATGGAGAGGACCATGTCTACTCCTTAATAAATGTGAGGGTACATTGGGTAATGTGAAATGAATATATATATTGATAATGAGTTGGAGAGGACTATGTCTTCTCTTTAATAAATGTGAGGGTACATTGGGTAATGTGAAATGTAATTACATGGAGAGGACCATGTCTACTCCTTAATAAATGTGAAGGTACATTGGGTAATGTGAAATGTAATTACATGGAGAGGACCATGTCTTCTCCTTAATAAATGTGAGGGTACAATGGGTAATGTGAAATGAATACATACATTTTGAAATAATGGAAGGAGACCAAATTATACCCAATATTCAATTTGAGAAGGTAAGTGGAGAATTTAAATAATGGAAATCATAAATTTTATTTTAGACCTATATTTCTCAATATTTTTAGATAATGTAAACATTAACAAAATTTGTAGGATAAGATTTAAGTGGGGCATTACAACTAAAACGGCGAAAAAATCCCGATCCACTCCAAATTTTGGCCGAGGCTTCATTGGTGGGGCATAATACATGATAGAGGGTCTTTACTCCGAATTTGAGCAAATTCGGAGAAATTTTTGTCATTTTGAAATTTCTGGCTTGCAAAACAGGTTTTTTGGTTCAAGGCGTAGCGCGCCGTGCACGACCCATAAGATTGGGAGGTCCAAATCAAAAATGGCTTGTAGTTTTGGATTTTTCATGAATAATTACACATTCTCAGCTATTTCTGAATCATTTCATTGAGATCTGGATTGTCAAAAGGCCCAAAAACATCATGAAAACCACCTTGCTGTCACCTTTTTCCACAGCAGGAAGTACCTCTGGGAGAATGCAATTTTTAGGGAGAAAATGAGCTCTAAATTGGGAAATTACACTTGTGTTGAAAAGTAGACATCTAGGGCTTTCCAACGAGCTATCTTGAGCTCAATTTGGATGCCGGGAAGTGCCTCAAAATCAGTTTGAAAGGTGCACTGTGCGTAGAGATGAAGGCGTTGCGCATAGAGGAGTTTGGCCAATTTTTCACCTTCCAGCTCAGAAATTCGACCAGTTTTCACCAGTTTCACTTCTTGATGTGATTTTTGACCTAGATTGATGTAATTTGATGTGTATGAGGTAACTTGGCACCTTTTTACCTTGTTCTAGATGATTCATTCACAAATTAGCAAAAAATTAATGTAATGAATCAGTTTCCTTCTTTTTAGAGGCAGGTTGTTTTGGTCACCTAGATTCTTGCTCCATGTTTAGAATTTGTTCAAACTGCTCCTAGAAGGAGGAGCTTGACCCCTAGAGGTTAGGGAATTAGGTTAGCTTGATCTATATATGTAAATTTTCAGTCAGTAGCAAGGGTTGGACTCTTGGGAAGATTTTGGCACACTATTGTACATATTTTTTATATTTTGGCTAAGGAAAGATCAGAGGTTTTGCAGCAATTGTTGGGATTCTTGTGGCTTTCAGTTCTTGATGATGTTATCTCTCAGTTTATTGTAAGTTCATTCATGTTTAATGTATTCCATTCCCTTCTTATGATTCTGAAACTAAATGAATGAGTAAATGAGGTTGAATTCATTGTTCACAGTGCTTTTCCTTTAAATTTGTTTAGTTTTACATGTTTTCGCTAGTTTGGAGAGGATCCATGTTCTCCCTTGCCTTATTCAGCTCCTTGTCGTTCTGATCCATCCATAACTTTGATCAAAGGTATCAAGACTACTGCCTACCTCGCCCCAACTCGAAATTCTGCAAAGATCTGGCCTTATCCCCAGACCCAAAATTATTTTTCCCATTTCTTCAACGAAAACCTCAAAATTTTAAATCAAACTTTCCAATCCCTTTACTAGCCTAAAATTAGTATTAATTTTGAGTCATCTTAGCCCCTCTGAAGACCTTTTGCCGAGATAGACAAGGAGAGAGCCCTCTCCTATCCTTGTAGGGCTAGCTACGAGGCTAAGCTTGGTTTGATGTGACCTTGAGTTTTTCCTTTCTCAGCCTGAGGCAGATTTGAGCGCTAACACCTAGATCAATTCATCCTCCCCTTGTCTTAGGTGCACATGGGATTCTATTAAAGTTTGCAGAAAAAATATCCATTGTCTTTTCCATTGATCCAAGATGTTCCATGCCTCTCCTGTGTGCCATGCTTGTTGGAAGATGGTAGAGTTACGAGGGTCTTCGAGTTGTGAGATGAAATGGACACCATTGTAGTTTAGAAGTGTGATTAGCTCTTATGGGACTTGGTAGGCATTTCTGCTGCCAATCCAAGTATCAATCCCGATCCGGACTGACTCACCATTCCCAATTCTCCAGATAAGGCCCCTTTTAATGATGGGAAGGGTGTTGATTTTGCACTCTAGATAAATGATATACCTTTCCTGTTCCATGTGGGTCATATTAGCCAGTCCAGTGCTATGCTAGAATGTATTTGTGGATGACCACCTTCGACCAAAGGGTCTTGTGCTTTAGGAGGAGCCAACCTAGTTTTGCAGCCAGAGCTTGTGCGAAAGTCGGGATGTGCTTTAGAACTCAACCACCCCATTTTTTTGGGGTCGTAATCCGGCTCCATTTGACCCAAGCAAAAGGCTTTCCCTCTTTCTGTCCCTTCCATAGGAAATGGTTACAGACTCGCTGGATCTTGTTCAGAATCCCTAGGGGCATCTAGGCCAAGGACATCCAAAAGACTGGGGTGGATTCTAGCACTGCTTTTATGAGCACCAATCTTCCAGCTTTAGATAGTAAGTGATGACTCCATATATTTAATCTTTTCTCCACCTTTAAGACCAGCCAAGCCCAATCTGTTATCTTGAAACTATCTGCTTTAATCCTGAATCCAAAGTACTTCAGATCGTCCTTCAGAGCTAAGATTTGGTAGTGGAAATTTTGAAGAGCTAGTTGAGATTCTTGTTGAGTGTAATCAGAGAAGGATATAGTGGATTTTCCCCTATTTATTTCCATTCCTGTAGCAACACTGAAAATTTTTAATATCTCTGTGAGAGTGATGATGTCTTGAATTCCCCCATTAAGGAATATCAATATATCATCAACAAAAAGTAGATGATTTAAAAGGAATTGATCAATGATCTTGAGTCCCCAGAGTCTCCCAACTCGCTTCTCAATTGTAATCAGTCTCCTCAAGCCTTCCATAACCAGAAGGAATAGTAGGGAGCATAAGGGGTAACCCATTTGAAAGGAATGGGAGGCTCACCCATTGATAAGGATTACAAAAGAAACTGATGCAATACATCCCATAATCCATCTGATAAACTCCAGAGGGAAACCCGAGTGGGTGAGTATCATCCTTAAATATAACCAGCTAACATTGTCAAAGGCCTTTGAGAGGTCAATTTTGAGTGCCACCCATTTTAGAATGTTTAGCTTAATGGAGTGGAGGCCCTCTTAGGCAGAACCAATGGTTTCATGAATATGTCTATTTTGGAGAAATGCGAATTTATCTTGAGATATGTGTTCAGATAGGATTGGTTTGATGCGATTTGCTATAATCTTTGCAATAATTTTGTAGAGATAGTTTCAGAGGGATATAGGGTGAAAGTCATTGAAGGAGATAGGGGAATCTGTCTTGGGAATGAGGGCAATAAACGTGGAGTTTTATGGGGGCATATATGCATCATAGAGTTTAGCTTTCTTCCACCACTCCAAGCAGGTCTAGTCCAATGATATCAAATAAAGAAATAAAGAATTCCACAAGCCAACCATCTGGTCCCGAAATTTTGTCCTTCTTGAACCACTTGAGAGTGCTTTCAAATTCCCCCATGGAGACAGGTTTTGTAAGGTCCTCCATCCCATTCGGTTCCACAAACCCAGGGAAATGGCCAACAATGTTAATGATTTTTGCAATAGGAGTGGCATGGGGGGCTTTGAAGCGAGAGATACCAAGAAGGGCAAGCTAAGAGTGAGTGTTGGCTATCTGGTCCTGGTCCTGTTAGCACCTAATTCTGCCTCAAGCTGAAGGAAGGAAAAATTCAGGGTGACCACAAACCACGCTCAGTCTAGTAGCTAGCCCTACCAGAATAGGAGAGGGCTCTCTCCGGGTCACACTCAATGAATAGATAAACGAGAAGGACTGAGATGAATTTCAAATGAACTATTTGTCTTAGGCTAGTAAGTGAAAGTGAAAACAAGGAGTGATTTTTATGAATGACTGTATTTCTGGGATGTTATGGAACCAATGGACCTCAATGAACAGAGAACTAAAAATGAAGGCACAGATTATTTCGTGAGGCAAGGTAGGCTGAAAGCATAGCAATTTTAATTTTAAAATGTGGCGGGATGGAAAGATTGATTAAGGAGTTGAAAAGGGCATAGGAGATGAATCCTTTTCAAACAGAAGAATGAACACTGCATATGAAATTTTCCCACAGGTAGAGCAATAGAATTGAATTCTACTTGATCTCACTCAAAAAATTTCACCAGAAATGGATACGAGATGAAACTATGGAACATAACGAAGGAATGGAGAGAATGATTAAGGAGTTGAAAAGGGAATAGGAGATGAATCCTTTTCAAACAGAAGAATAAACACTGTATATGAAATTTTCCCACAGGTAGAGCAATTAGAATTGAATTCTACCTGATCTCACTCGAAAAACTTCACCAGAAATAGAGGCGAAATGGAATACAAAACATAACAAGGTACATATGAAACATAAGATAAAAAATTGCTATACTCACAACCACAAGAATCTCATGAAACAGAGCCGCTGCCTTACATTAATTCTCTGTAAAAATATACAATGCAGAAACAAAGTTTCTTTTCCACAGTCTCCCAGAAGTTACAAGCCAACACACCCTTTGAAAATAACTTGCATACAATATATAGAATGATTGAGGAAGATATAGAACACCCAAGGGTTGGGAAGTTACTCCAATCATTTCGAAATGGAGATGGAGAGCCAACCATCAACTACAAGTGTAGCGCTGCAAATATGACATTTGGATTTGGGTTGACCATTTGCCTTCCTTCGCCACTTGGATAGAAGCCAATCTGGAGAATTTTTTTTTAAGTGTCACCTTTGGTGCCAAAAAACTTAAGTGTAGATGAGTGGGCCCACTTGGAGAAGTCGCGAACCGAAATTTCGCGAAACGGAAGCAAATTGGCAATTTTTCCTCTGTGCGCCGCGCACTTTTCTCTGTGCGTCACACTACTTTGGGACCTGTTTTGGGGCACTTCCAGGTGTCCAAAATGTGCCCAGGTGGGCTTTTTGGAAAGCTTGGCCTGTCCACTTTCTGACCCCACTAGAATTTCTTAATTTGAATCTCATTTTCCCCTCTTTCTGTGTGTCCAAAAAGTGGCAGAAAGGCCATTTTTGGGTGTTTTTTGACCTTTAGGAGACCCAAAACTTATCAAAATTTATAGCCTGGACACCAGTAGATGTATTTTTCGATGATGAATCCAAAAATTTAAACCTCTTCTCGATTGGAGTGCTAGAATTTTAGCACCGCGTAGGGTGTGCGGCGCACAGGGAAAAAATCCTTGTTTTTTGCCCAAAAATTTCCCTGTGACCAAAATTTGCCCAATTTTTTTGAGATTTGGGCTAGAGGTTCTCTATGGGGTGCTTTGCTAAGTCAAAGAGGCCTCAGCAAAGATCTTGAGCCTATCTTGCTCTTTTTCTCTTTTTGCGGCTTTCCTCAGTTTTTCTTTCAAACTCCTTATTCGGGTTCTTAAACTCAAGTTTCGTGCCCTGTAATTATGAGCCATGTGTCTCAGCAGTGTGTTGTCTTTGTCGGCCTTGTTCAGAATTTTTTCCAGGTGCATGTTGACTCTCTCAATAACATACTCATGATCATCCATAACTTGTTTCTCCAATGAAGTAAATTCAATCCTCCACTACTGGGAAGTTAGACGATCCTCACGGATGTTCTGCAGCTCCATGATCACATGCTAGTATTCCAGCTGTTTGTTCCTATGCTCTAGATACTTGATGACCCATCTAGCCCTCTCGAAATTTATAATTAAGTCTTTGATCTCCGTATCTATCTCCTGAATGGTCATCCTAAGTTTGGCATTTTCTGCCTCTGTCTCTTCATATGGAATGAGGATGACACTAGTCTCCTGTGCACCCGATGGCCCTTCATCATGCATGGGCTCCTTTCCCTTGTCCAATACCTGTGTAGTCAATGCCGGAAGCGAGGCCCCTTCCACCCTGGGTGGAGATAACACTCACTTTTCTGCTGCAAACAAAGGCCTGGTGCCTTTCGGATAACCTCTCTTATATGTGACGGAAAAAGGCACCACAGTGGTCTCATGGCGCTCATGCTGATGAGAGGGACCACCTATATCATGTTTTTTCTTTGGTACTACCTTTGAAGCGCTGAAAAAGTAACGGGAGATAAAGTCCTCCCAAGCAATGCCATGTAATCTCAACTGATGGTCCACCAAAATCTGAATAAGAGCGAAGTGATATACATTGTTGAGCTGCTGTCGAGGGGTCTTGTGCTGCATGAATTTCCTCATCCTCTCTATGTTCCTAAAAATGAAGAATGGAAGGTTCATCATACGCACCCTGGTGAAGTGCATGAGTAACCTGATGTGATAGGCATAAAGGTGAGAAAACCTCCCTTCGCAACTGAAGTATTTCATGATCAATCTCATGAGCGGAACATAATCATCTCTCAGAAATCTGAATGGGAAAACTCTCGTGAGCTGACTCAAACAACTGACCTTTATGTAAGGCTCATAAAGCTCCCTCTCCACCTTCATCTTCTTGTGCCACTATTCTCCAACATTTGGTATGCCTGTTGCCACTGATATGGTTTCGGGTGTCAATGTGAAAGTGACCCCTGCCAAGATAGATTGTCCTCCCTGTAGGTGAAGTGCAAAGAGGTGGGCCAACTCATGATGAATCCTGACATTTTCCACCCTCTGACAAAATTTGAAACATGAAAAGTGTTGGAAACAAGACATAGCCAGAGGGCATGCCTGCAACTCAGTGAGGGTGTTCGATTCATTCCTGACATGTCGGCCACTCCTAGGTCTCCGGGGAGCCTAATCTCCTGAAGACGTATCACTGTGGGTTTCCCCCTCATAATCTGATGAAGTCTCCGATGCCATTGCTGCTGTTTGTACCCTGAATTTCTTTGTTGCCCTCTAAATCCACTGAACTGATAGATGCTCTGCAAATCTGCCACCAAGGGGACAATAAAACAGGGGAATTTAGAAGGAGAATGATGAAAATAGGAATAGGGATTTAATCAGAAAAATTTACAGGGATTTGGGAGTGTTTGAGTATAGTGGTGATGAGGTATGGTTTGGATGTTTTGAGCCATAGGAATAAAGGGGACAAATGGATATGATTGCATGGAGCTAGGGTGATTATCAGGGGAACTTGCTACAGGGGAATTAGCTAATAGAGGTTAGGTAGGAGCAAGCTTTTAATGATAGAGTCACTGTAGCAAAACCCTAGCTTTCTTGACCCTTTCTATATATCATCTTTGTTTTTCCTTTAAAAATTTTGCATTTGATTTCATGGTGATCAAAACAACATCCCCTTTCAAGTTTAAACGCCAATGATGAAGGTAGTTGGGCTACATCTCCAACCTTGAGGGTCATTCACTAAATTTTTGGGCAAATATAATGTGTTTAGGGCTGATAAGTATGTGCACCGCGCGCTTTGCCCAGTGCGCCGCGCGCCGGGTATGCGCCGCGCCAGTGGTAATTTTGCACTGTGGCCAGGCTCCCAGTATGCCGCGCGCCCTAAGTGCATCGCGCCACCTTGTGTGTGCACCGCGCATTGTCACAGTCACCCAACTTGATTTGCAAAATAGGGTAGGGGTTTCTAATGGTGAAATAAGGATGATTTTCTTAGGAAACATGATGGAGGGGAGGTGAGAATGATGAGGGGTGAGGGGATGAGGGTAAGGAAAGCAGAACCTTGGCGGCATCATCGCAATTTTGCAACTCCATTTATTGTTTTTCTTGGTGATCTTTCCATGGATGGCTTTGTGCTTTTGGGTACCATTTAAACATCTTACAATCACCATATCCTTGATAAAGCTAATGCATAAGAAGTGTTATAAAGCCTACCTCTTGATTTGATGAGCTTCCCGAAAGCTTGGAACGATCTTGCCCTGTTTTGAATTGCTGGACTATGTGCGCCGCGTGCTCTTCCCAGTGCGCCGCACGCCTTATATGCACCGCGCCTGTGTAATTTTTCAAAGGTGGACTGGCTGTGTATGCATCGCGCGCCTGCCTGTGTGCGCTGCGCACCTCCAATCACCTACCCGCTCACTCAAATTCTCACCAATCTCACTCTCCCACCTTAGCAATGCCTTTCTAAGTCTCCAATGGCACAATGGCTTTGCTTTGGGCCACAATATGCATTTATAGGCTTGAGAGAAGCTGGTTTGATTTTTTGCTCTTTAAAAACCTCCTTTTCTAATGTTTGTGTTCTGCACTTTTTCATTGACCTTTAAACACATTGATTTTAGCTTTTTCATTGAAATTTTGGCTCAAATGATGCAATTTTCGGCACATTTTTTGCAGGGACGGTGTGACGGGGCATCTGGCTTTGAAACCCTTGACTGCATTTGAAAATGTCAACTGTCAATTTTTTTTTTGAAATTTTTTGTCATGGTTGACCTTGTTTGACTTTTCTTCAAAATAGAGTTTTGAAGAAGAGTTGATGTCTCTTGCGGTGATGTTGAAGCTTTCTGCACTGTAGGTGTATAAGATGTCCCTCTAGCCTGCATAGTTGGTTTCTGGACTAGTTTTTTTTTAAAGACCAAACTGATGACTTTCTAGACTCAAACCAAAATGGCTTTATCCTGAAATAGGACCAGACCATGACTATCATGAATTTCATTAATTTGTGGACCGAGACCTGAACCAGCAGTGGGCCAGACAAGAGGGAAACTGACTAGGATGACTTTCTCCGTTAGGTCATGGCATGCCCCTAGTGAAATGCAATTGGAAGAGAGGAGTGGGACACCTAATCATGAAATGCATAAAGAGTTTTGATCCCTCACGGAGGACTTGACCAAGCCAACTCTAACAGGTCCAAGGGCATCTGCCAGATTGTATTGCTAGCTTTTCTCCAATTTGTGAATTTATGAAAGAATTTTGAGTTACCATCCCCCGCTTGGAGCCATATTTTTGTTCTTCTAAGTCTCCATGATTCTTCTCGGTTAAGGAGGATCTTAGATCTTCGAGTCTCCAAATCAACGAGATGTAGCTTAGCTTCGGTGGATAAGTAACCAAGCTCACTATCATCTGTTAAGGAGGCCAACTGGGCTTCAATGTTGTAGGTTTTAACCCTGTACAGAAATTACCTGCATACGAATTATAAAACACATAAAATAAATAATGCAAGAGCATAACACATAAAACACATATACACAGAGATTTCCCCTGGATCCCGAAATCAGGAATACCAACTTGATTTTTCATGATGTTCCTTTCAATGTTATAATACATATTTATACATGCCGAAGCATCCAATACCATGGACTGAAAACCATTACGTTACCATGGACTGAAAAACCATTGTGTCCAAAAACATGTGTGAAAATCATGCACAAAACCATAGGTGGGTCCACCCATCCTAACATTGGGTTCAAAACCAAAATTTTCCGGGGTGCTTCCCTAGACCCCATAAAGTGGGGTTACATGTATGCCTCAAACCCCCCCCCCCCCCCCCCCTCCTTACACAATCAGTGCAATGAAGTGGGCTCGCCCTCCTCTAACCCCCGGTTTAACTATGTGGGCTAGTCGTGGAAAGAATATAACACACCAACATTCTCCCACTTGTTGTTTTCTTTCCACAAGGGGCCACAAGAGAGATTAGTCATTTTTCCAGCCCTAAAATGCCCATTGTCTCTCTACACCAAGAGAACTTCTCAGAGCTCACATATTTTGTCAATGCATTTGCAATATTCTTCAAAGTGTCCACCTTTATCAGCAACACCTTTTTATCTTCTATCACATCCTTCACAAAGTGATACTAAACATCAATGTGGTTTGTCTTTGAATGATATGCAAGGTTATTTTCCAAGAAAATTGCACTTTGGCTATCATAGTCTATCCTTATATCTCCCTGTACTAACCCCATACTTGAACACAATCTCTACAACCAAACTGCTTCCTTGCTTACTTGAGTGGCTACCATGTATTCTGCCTCTGTAGTTGATAGTGTCACTACATATTATTTCTTCCTCATCCAACTGACTGCACCTCCAAATAGGTTAAACACATACGCACTTGTAAATCTTCTCTGATCCAGATCTCCAGCCCAGTCTGCACCAACAAAGCCACGAATATCCAACATTATGTCCAATCTTAATCTTTCTTGGTGGCACAAACCACAATCACTAGTGCCACAGAAATACCTGAAAACCCGCTTCACTGCTGTCCAGTGCTCCTTCCCTGGTTTTGACATAAGCCTACTCAATACTCCCACTGCATGTGCAATGTCTAGTCTAGTACAAACCATTGCAAAAATCAGGCTACTGACTACACTTGCATATGGAACATGGGACATGTCCTCTTCCTCTTCTTGTGTCTTGGGAAACTTTTCAGCAGATAACCTCACAACTACAGGAATAGGAACCTTCACTGGTTTACTATCCTGCATATTAAATCTCTGTAATATTGTCTCAACATACTTCCTCTGGTTTAACCATAGCTTCCTCTTTTCGTGATCTCTTTTAATTTCCATGCCCAAAATATAGTTTGCAGCACCAAGATATTTCAATTCAAATTTGGAGGACAATTGGGTCTTCAAATCCTGGATAATTTCTTTGTCATTTCTAACCAACAACATATCATCCACATACAAGACAAGATAAATAACATGGTCACCAATTAATTTAAAATACACACAGTGATCTACTTTTCTTCTGGTGAAGCCAAGTCCCCCGTATAAATGTATCAAATTTCTGATACCACATCCTTGGTGACTGTTTTAACCCATACAAAGACTTCTTTAACATGCATACCAGTTCTTTCTTACCCTTCACCACAAAGCCTTCAGGTTGCTTCATGTATATTTCCTCTTCCAAATCCCTGTGAAGAAATTTTGTTTTCACATCCATCTGTTCTACCTCAAAATCAAAAGCAACAGCAACAGATAAAAGTAATCTAATAGAAGTTACCTTGGCAACAAGAGAAAAAATATCACAAAAATCAATTCCCAGCACTTGGGAATAACCTTTTCCTACCAACCGAGCTTTGTATTTCTCCACCTTTCCTTTTGCATTTGTCTTCTTCTTGAACACCCATTTGATTCCAATGGGTTTCCTTCCAACCAACAACTCCATCAAATCCCAAACCTCATTTTTGTGCAAATATGCCATTTCATCAACTATTGCCTCTTTCCATAGTTTGCCATCCTTTGAATCTACTGCTTCCTTCAAAGTTCTGGGATCATCATTAGTAATAGATAAAGAAAAATTTGAATAGAAAGCAGATGGACTATACCTTTCTGGTTGTCTTCTTTCTCGAATTGATCTTCACACACACGGAGTTTGTGGCTCTTCATCTTCCGATTCCTCCTCTTCTATAGGGTCTGATTCTTCCTCCTTAAGGTCAAACTCTATCTTCTCAGATTTATTTAGTTGGACTTCATGTTTAAGAACATATTTTACCTCTGTGAACACTAGATCTTAGTTGTACACAACCTTCCGTGTGATTGGATTCAAAAGCTTATAACCCTTTAAACCATCCTTATACCCAATAAAGATGCACTTTTTAGATTTACTATCCAACTTGGTTTGTTTCTCCTTTGGAACATGTACATATGCATCACATCCAAATACCCTTAGATGTGAAAGAGAGGGTTTCTTACCAGTCCATACCTCTTGTGGAGTCTTATCCTCCAATGCTGATGAAGGTGACCTGTTGACTAGGTAACATGCAGTATCCACCGCCTCTACCCAGAATTCATGTCCTAACCTAGCACCACTGAGAATGCTTCTTTCCCTTTCCATCAACATCTTATTCATTCTTTCTGCAACTCCATTTTGCTGAGGTGTATATGGAGTACTCTTTTCTCGTGCTATACCACACTTCTTATAGAATTCTTCAAATTCCTTGTGATGAGCCCCAAAAATGGGTAATTATGTGGGCTCATTTAGCCTCCTAACTCAGGTTAATCCACCATTCTCATTAGTTTATTGCATGTTTTTAATTATATTTATGCTAATAGAGTGAATTAGGTTAGTCATTATGCCAAAAAGTCTAATGTGTGCTTTATGCAGATTTTTGGTCAATTTTGAGACAAAATCAAAGGTTTAATGAAAATTTGGCAGCAAAATTTGAGGAAGAGCAAGGGAGAGGATTTGTAGGAGGGTGTCCCTTTCATTTATGAACCCTTATCTCGAATTCTCCATCAGAAACTCAGAGCATAAGCAGCCACATGAGTGCATTTAAGGGGTAGTCGAGCAAGTGAAGAAGGACCGTTGTTTATATGTAGTTTTGGGAAGTTGAGCCCCTTGATTTTAGGAGAATTGTTGGAGGCTCGAGTTGTATAAATAGAAGGGCTTAGGTGCTTAGTATTTTTAGTTATATTTTAGCCATTTGATAGTCTATTTTCACACTTTTGTGCAACTTTGTACTCAGCTCATTTTCAAGCTCTTTGTAAAGATAGTTTTGTGATGTAACAACTATTTTTTGATCAATGAAGATGAATCCAATTTTGAACCAGCACTGATATTTTCTAGAGGGCTGAAGCTCTTGGGTTAGGGCCCAACCCAAGTTGCCCAACCCCTCCTTTTTGTATTTATATGTATTTTCTTGCTTTCATAGGATAATTTATGTTGTTTAGGTTAAATCGTGCTTTGGTAAAATAGGTAGGTTTTGATGGTTAAAATAGTTGTTCTTGCTTCAAGTTGCTTAAGTAGTTTGCTTTAGTAATAGAGAAAGATCCAAAAAGGTTACCAGCAGGTCTTGGCCTCCTTTCTCCTCCTTGAGACCATGATTTGAGGTCAAGGCACTACGGCTGCCACCAAAAACACAGTTTTCTCCCTTCATGCAATTTCTAGTGTGAGATTTCGAGTTGGAGAAATTAAGATTAGTTTAGATTCAAATGTTTAGATCCTTTCATGTTCATTTACCATGGTTTTCTCACATAGTTCTGTTCAACACTTTTCTGGTTTTAGGTTAGATTTTAAGTTAAAATAGACAAAACTCTATTTTTTGGTTCTTGCTAGGGTCATTTTTGAGAAGTAAGTGTGCAACTCACTTGTATAACATAGCACAACCTGTACCAATTCATCTCTCAAGATTTCCCCACTCATTCGCCTCATTTTTCCAATTTGCCCTAATTTCCGCGTTTTTTACAAAGTTTCTTTCTTTCCCTTTGGACAAATCCAACCCTCTCTTTCATTCTTGATCTTCATTGACAAAGCTCTAGACCATCCAACACCTTCATCCAGCCTTCATTTCCATTTTCCCACCATTTTTCCACTTTCAAACCTCCAAAAAGCACTTTCGACCTCCTCCTGTAGATCCTCCTATAGAACCTCCCGTAGATCGCCTGCAACCTCCTGTAGAAGTTCATGCGAGCAATTTTTCGAAGTTTGATCACAATGGAATTCTCCAGAAGGGTACGAGAGACTTATTAGGACCTCTCCAAACCTTCCTCATCTTCAGAAAAAGCCAACTCCATCCTCCTCTACCACAAAACCTCTGCACAGTCACAATCAGTCAAACCATAAGCATAATAATTCCACACAAAAATACCCAAAAGTACAAAAAGATGGTTCCTTCCCATCTCTCTTTAGAAGTAGCTTGAATAAATGCAATTTACCTTTTTAGAAGTTAATGGCACCCATTTCAGTAGTTTCCATCTCTTTTCTTGCAAAACTAGGGTTTGCTAGGGTTTGCATTTCATTTCAATTTTCCTTCTCTTTCTGCAAGTAGAATAGCCTCTATAGAGTTAGCTTTCTTCCATCATAGTAAAAGCTTCTTCTGAGAACTTATAGAAGTTGGCTTAAGCTCCTAGCGAACTTGCGCCAGCTGATCAAGTGACAACTTGTAGTAAGAGCTAGTACTTGCGCATATAGCACTGTCGCTTCCAAGTTTGTTACGAACTACTGGGTTGATAAAAGTAAAGAAGGAAGCCCCAGGAGTTGCAACATTATTGCTAAAATACTGGAGCTCACCACTCTTCTTTTGCACCATTTCCAGGGAAGTGTCAGAGTATTTTGTGATTACCGCTTTTCTTTTATTTTCTACTATAACATTCTTCTAAGTAGTTTATTTCAGCAAGAGTAGAGTAGTTGTTTCATTTCAATTCTGCAATTTCAATTATGCAAAAATAGATTAGACATTTCCTTCTTTCATTTCAATTCTGCAATTTCATTTCAACAAGTGTAGATTAGACATTTCCTGCCTTCATTTCAATTATGAAATTTTCATTTCAGAAAAATAGATTCATTTCAGTTAGTTGCAATTGTTGTTCAATCCATTTCAGTTTTTGTAGGTACAAGTAGAGAAAAAACAAAAATCACCCAAAAAAAGAGATTTCCTTTCATGCCTCATAGGAGTAGAGATAATTTAGAAAACAATTTGCCCAACACCCCCACTGCTTCACATAGCCAACCTTCTCTCTTCTTTGGCAGCTGCAATCAAGAAACACCCTTAGGTAACAACCAGACATATTTGAAGAACCTATAGGGGAAGTAGAAGAAGAAACCCATTCCTCTAGAGCCAATGGCTGAAAACAGAAACATTGGGAGTAGTACCTTGTCTTCCAACTCATCTGTTAGAAGTGAATTTGAGAATCAGCTGGAAGATTTCAAGAGTGAGATGAGACAGATTCTTGCCATTCATATCAAAATAAAACAAGAGGAAGCAGAGAGGGCTTTGGCCATCTTTTGTCCAAAGTGCACTAGAAAGCATCCTAGGAATGAATGTCCATTTCACTCTATAGAAGTGTGTTTAGTCTGTGAAGAAGACCATCCAACGAATCAGTGACCTTCCTTGCTCGTAGTTAAAGCTACATATCAAAGGGCCAAAGGAGCCACTGAATCACTCTATTTCATGAACCAAAGGAGGCCACATGGACCCAGTCCTTACTAGTAGGGAATGCAAGGGACATCCCAAACCTATTACAACCCCAATCAAGCCACTTCCATGCCTTCTTGGGGTCCCCTTGCTCATGCTTCCTGGTCCACACCTCCTCCTTGGTCCTTCACATCTCCATATTATGCCCAACCAGCTGCTCATCCATTTCACCCCTAAGTTCAGCCATAGCCTCAGTGGAATGCACCTCATCATGGGTGGAGGCCCTAATACAACTCTCCTCCTGCTATTTTGCCTTCACCACCTACTCAACCGCAACCATTGCCTCCTGCACCACCAAGGCAACCCCAAATTCCTACTCAACCGAACCCGAACACAAATAACAGACAGGCCCAAAAATTATATAGTGGGGAACCACGATTTCCAAATCCACACATTGGAGTAGCTCAACCAAATTGTAAAGCTGAGGTACAACACTTCCAAACAACTCCTCTTGAGCTCAATGATATTCACCATAGCTCAGGAAGAGTATTGAAAAAAAGAGATTATATTGATATCATTGAAAGACCACATCCAGTAGAAGAAGATGCAAAAGAGAAGATCAAAGAACCATGGGTTGCACTTAATGAAGAGAAGACATTAGAATCAAAGATCAAGAGAGCTCCCTCATGGTTACCATGAAATCCTCCATGTATTCAAGAGAAAAATTAGTAAAAAGAGGAAGATGTGAAGGTCATGATAGAATAATACATGAAGAATGATACAGATCAACAAAAGGACCAAGGACATCACGACTATATTCAAATATGGTTCCAGAAAGTCACTAAATTGTAGCATCACTCTCTTCCTTAGCTATGCTTAATCCCTTCAAGGTCAAATCCTTTTGTTCCTGAAATCCAGATACCTATCAAAGCATGCATTTCAAGCCTACACATCATTTTTTCTATCATCTCGATATGCACATGGCTCCATTGGAAGTATTCTTATACTTGAAAATGATTTTTTTTTTGAAATAGGGTAGGGTAGAGAAAAAAAATGAAAAATAAAAGGAAAAAAATAAAAATCTAAGGTGAAAACATCTCCAGAGGCGCTTCAGATTGGCTCATTAATTGAAAACCTCCATGAGGCAGTCAATGGGTTAGAAAGAAGAGAAAAGAAAAAGAGAATAATATCCCTGGGTGAAAACCTCCCTTGGAGGCACCCAGGGCAGGCAATTATGGTGAAAACCTCTTTGAAGCGCCCTAGTTGTTTTTCAAAAAAAAGAAAAAAGTAAGAAAAATGAATTTCTAGTTGTATTGTAGGTTTGCAAGAGAATTTCAGGAAGTAGCAACAGGTGCCAAGAAAGCTCTAAAACCAATAAAAACATCTCTTCTACCTCCCCTCACCCTTCTCCATCATTCTTAACATTCTTTCCACCTCAATGTGCTTCTTTTCTGAAAACTGTGTTTTGTACGGGAGACTCCTGTAGAAATTACAGAGAGCTAGAAATGGATTTTAAAAGAATTCTGGGGAACATGGAAGCTTCATAAAGGGTTTATAAATCCCTCTACAATCTTCAAACTTCTCTTCCATCATTTCCAAGTCTACAGTATAGCTCAGGCTCATTTTTTCGTATTGTCCAAAAAACTGTAGAATGCTTTGACACAAAAGTACATAGAGCAGAAATTTGCTTTTCCCCCAACTTGAAAACCATGCATCCATTTAATTTTTTTTTTCATGGGGAGTTGTATAGGGATGATGGAAACGTGCCTAACCAATTTCAACCAATTCTAGTGCACGATTTCCAAGAAATTAGCCTCCATCACCTTCAGTCATTTTTGCATTTTCTCCATATCTGTGCATCCATTTAAAAAACTGTTTCATGGGGAGATGTATATGGGTGATAGTAACATGCCCAAGATTTTTCAACCAATTCAAGTGCACGGTTTCTAATAAATTGGCCTCCATCACCTTCAGCCATTTTCAAATTTTCTCCAAATTTGTGCATCCATTGACCACAATTTTTCTATGGGAGGTGCATAATGATGATGGAAACATGCTCAAAAAATTTCAGGTCAATCCAGTCTACCGTTTGGAAGATATGGACAAAACAAGTCACTGTCCCATTAAAATCTAGCATTAGCAGCATGAGGGTGAAAATCTGAAGGTTGAAGCAAACTCTTTAAGATTAGATCCAACCAAGAAGATACATGCACATAAAAACAATCACACATTAGAAAACAACAAAGCATAACAGCTGATACCCTTAAAAATCAAGCTCCAGAAGTAGAATTGGTGTAGCCAAGATGTATACAACATGCAAGGAGCAGCTCCTGATCAAAGATCACCAGCATGGAGTATCTGAATCACTAGTTCAGAGGCCACAAACATCAACATCAGTAGCAATAAAAAAAACAAAGTGCCAAAGTCTGAGCATGCAACATCATGGTAGCGACTAATAGGTAAGTGACGAAACCTATTTCTCTATTGCATGAGTATAATTTAGAACTGCATGGACAAGTGAGATGGTTGTGATTAAATGAGATTGGTGGTCAGATAACTGACCATCCTTGTCCAATTCAGACAACACCTTGTCTAGTTCAAACAATGCTCAGTGGGTGCAATCAACATGTGTGCTCATCCAACTTGGGAAGAAAACTCAAAACAGGTAGTGGTGGCTGTTTAAACTCCAATGTAATTGATGGAAGTGATTACAGGCAAGCAGCATAAAGTTTCATGATAGCACTGGAATGGGGAGCAACAGCCTGAATGGGGCCAAAGTACACTTGGCTGGCTCACCCCCCATCACCAGAAGTCTCCATAAACAGCCATAAGAACTCCTCCTTGAAGCCTTCACCACCTTTTGTTTTGATTGGCATTGATGAGTTCTTGGCTGCAACAACTCACCTACCACCTTCAGAACATTGAAACAGACGCTTTCTGCTAGTTTTCAAAACCCTCCCGCTTATTGGGCTCTACAAGAGCTTTATCACATTCTACAAGAGCGGAAACACAGTTTACAAGAGCCTTTCTACAAGAGGGCTAGAGAGCACCTCTGTAGAGGGAAAATTCGAAATTCTTGCCAAATTTGAGCTCGAAAAGAGATAGGCTCAGAGACTCATTCTACATGTGATATATCTATACAAGGTGGTGGGATTAAAAGAAAAATATTTGGTTGAAAAAGGAAGGGAAAGTGAACACAAAAGTCTGCCTATGTTTTTTTGAATTATAGATAGTCTCTCCATTATACTATCTGCACTAAAAGTCTGTCTTTTTTTCTTCCCTGTATTCTTCTGTTAAAAAAGAGGTGCAACCATAGAAAACAAAGCCTGTGAAAAAGTGTGAATTTGCATTTGGAAGCATGCTCATTTTGTGAGAAAGAAAAAAATAATTGTTTCATATACTCTCTGTTTTGTCAAAATAGTGATTTCCTCAAAAAAGAAAAAACCCGAGAAGTAAATTCAGGTTGAGAACATGGGTTCAAGGGAGTGTTATACGGGAATAGTGTCCACACGGATGCTACTATTCCCACTAAGATGTGTGGCTATCTTAGAAACAAAAAATCAAAGTCTACTATTGATTCCTTTTATGAAAATAGATGAGAGGAGAACCAAGAGGGCCAACCTGGGTCTTGCGCTTGATTCCCTCTCCTTCTTGATAGAGTTTTGCTGCTCGCTCTTTATCTGCTCAGCTTCAAAAGGGACCTGTAGAATAACAACAACATACTACTATGCAAGAAACAATGATCTAAATTCACAAATAATGTAGGATCAGATGTACATTAACCATATACAAGCACATATAAACAAGTACACCAGGATATGGAAGGAAACAAGAATAGCTTTATTCAGATAAAAATAGCAAGAGGATTACAACCATGAGAAAATCTGACCCAACATCATCCTCCAGCTAAGAAGCCCTTCTTTCACCTCAAGCAAAGTAAAATCACCCAACACTATGAATGTACACAAGAATCTGACAACACTTCTCTATAGATTACAAAATTCCAGCCTCTGGATCTCTGTGATGAGGGATCCATATATAGATGATTACAGAGAGGTGAGTCATCTTTTGGGATCTTGATTAGTGTCTTCTCTCTGATAGTTCTTTCTTCCACTTGGAGAATGAAGATCTCTTACTCATCCCTGGTCGAAAATGGAGTGGCAAGTGTCAGAGGGGAAGCTTCAGGAAGATTCCATGATCTTCCACCTCGCATTTTGGTCCCTTCCATTTGTCCATTCCCGACCATCGCACCTTACAGAAGAGAAAAATAGTATGCATCGTACCCTGTACATTGGGAAGGTGATATGCATCACACCCCCTGCATGGAGCTTTCAGTATGGTCCAGTTTTGACCATTTATGAGCAGTTTTCAGTGGAGAACTTCTGGGAGATGATGTAATCAGTTGACCTTATTCCTTTACGCAGTGAAGCAACCCTTTTAGGGACTTAAGAGCCCTCAGTTTATGGAAATTTGTGATTGGGGTTGAAGTGCCCAAAAATGTCTATAACAGTTGCCCCCTAAAGCATGAGGTCGTCAATCGTTTTTTATGTTAGGTGAAATGCTTTACTATGAGGATCTGAAGTTTTTCTGAGCTGGGAGGTGACCTGTAATAAGATACAATACAATACATTATATGCCAACATTTTTTCATGATCTAGCTGAGGCGGGCATTCCCATGCTCAACTTTATAAACTCATTTTCATGTACATAGGACAGATGATCATCTGTGTGACAGACTGATGATATGGACACATCATCCTTTGATTTGGATGATCATTTGTTTGACAATGATGTACATTGGATGTTTTTATATTCCTGAATATATCGCAGCCCGGATGGATGAAACTAGATCCGGGGTCTTCAAACTCGGCCAATCTTCACTCGGAGTACAAGTCGATCCATCTGAAAAATGTTTTTGGAGTCGAACATGGAAAGACATCGCCTGATTACCAGCCAATGATGTAAGCTGTTAACAGGTGCGAGAGGAATCACCAATAATGACAATGACCTCAAGGTACTATAGTACAATCTATGTGGTGTGAAAAAGGGACTTGGCGTCGAACACCACGTAAAATCTCTCGGTCAAAGGTCATTAATGTAAACCTGTCGCTGAAAGTGAGAAACTTGCCATTGAGGCATGCAAGCTTCAAAGTACTGAAAGGGTTTTTCCTAAGTCAACTTCTTGGATAATGGGATGATGCCGACAAGAAACGACCCATCACAGGAGGGCCTTAATGAATCCCACATCAACGACACGAAATGAAGCAAATGATTTTGGAGGTGAAAACAAACTGATGATATGAGGGTTCAGGGTGGCAGTCATTAAGGAATGAAGCATGAATGAATTGTAGTGGGTGAGACTTAGGTGAATTGTCTAAATGACTTCTCTTGAACATATCGGCGACACTGACGATGGATTGGTAGCGTTAACCCCAGAGATGGATGGTGTGACGGACCAATGGTGAGGACCAGTGAACGGAACAACCCAACCCGACATGGATGCGGAAGGAAAGTGTCATGTTCAAGAGCAACTTGCTACCAATAAAGTTTCTTCTTGTTTTCTTCCCAATTTTCCCCAGTCATTGCGACCAGTACCTCTTTATTTTTGTCAAGCTTGAGGAGGATAACATATGCTTGTTGTATAATCCACCCTTCGGGCGAACTTGTCGCTATATTTTAGCGGGCCTAGCGACAATGAAACTCGTTCTCATCCTGCTGGATGAGTTTGTCGCTATTTAGTTTAACGACAAAGATAACTCGGTCTCTTTCAATTTTAGAGAGTCTGAAAGAAACAGAAAGAAGAATCCAAATATTCTTTTTTGTTGTATAATCCCTTAAGTCCGAAAAAGCATAAAATAATACAAAAGGGATGAATTTTCGATAGTTTTAACACGTCGAACAAGACAAGCGCTCGATCTTTTTGTGTAATAATCCCTCAGGTCCAAAAAGATTAAAACCTAGAGGAGGGATAACACTTCTGATGCCTTTTAACGAGTTGGAGAGGCCAATCACTGGGCAATATTTTCATATTTTACGAGTCAGGTGAAAAGAGCTTAAAGAAGACTTGTCTTCGAGGAACGAGTGATGGTTTCGGGTAGCAGCTGATTCCAGGTAAGGTTTCGAATTTTCCAATCACGGTAGTGTTACAAGGATGGCTAGCAGAGTCACTTTTCGCAGATGTTCCTTGAAGGGGTAAACAACCATATGGGGGTGAATGATTAGCTAAAACCAGAGTGGAGGTGATGGCAAGAACACGACCAAGGCTCAAAAGCTGGTAATAAGACATTCATGATGGTTATTTACTCGTTCATTTTTTAATGAGTTTAAATGCGGGGAGAAAAAATTGCTTATGACTTATGTTTATTTTTTAACGAGCTTGAACTCTGCGACAACATTGCTTGCCATGATGGTCATTGATTTTTTGATTTACCCTTAACATTTTGTTCTTTCAAAGATAGTACTACCTGTTCATCTGCTTCATTAAACCGATTAGAAATGAAAACATATGCATGATAAATGAGTCAAAACACTAATATTTTACTTGAATTACGTGCATAGTAAATTAAAAGTGATTTTTTACCTCTCATTTTACCATTTCATTTGAATCTGGTTTGTTGGAGCTCTGGAGGTGCTTTTCCCCCCTGATTTTCACTAGCGGATTCCGGGAGATTCTGTGGACGATTCTCGACAGCGTTCGGACCAGGTAGGAGCTAAACTTGTGCTCTTTCATTTCATGCCTTACATTTTGGATTTTGAGCTCATTTCCCTGTTTTGTTGAGCCCCTGGGGTTTGAAGAACTCACCCTAGGATCATCGCACCCTTCCTTAGTCGAAAGGTGTGATGCATACTGATGTCTCCATTGACTAGTCAGTATGCATCACTCCTAGAACACTTGCTGGGGTGCGATGGGTGCAAGGAGGAAAATTTTTGCATAGTTTCCTCATGAAATTTTTGCCTGTTTTCACCAAATGAAGATCCTGACTCTTCCCTTGTTTTTTTTTCAGAGATTCATTGGAGGAAAATGGTTGTCACATGGCGAGAACGCGAGCATGAAGAAGAGGACGCTGTTGCTTTACATGATTCGGGCACAGTAGCTGCATTACGGAACTGTGGCTTGCTGAAATTTTTCCGTATCTCGAGCATGAGGCAAAAAATTAGTTTATTGCAGTATTTCGTCAATGCTTGGGATCCTATCAACCAAGTATTCCAGATTAGGGGCAAATCGATCCCCTTGAAAGTGGTGGACATCTATTTTTTGACCGTCTTGTCGAGGCACGACACTCCTCTCTCTTTATCAGGTTCCACCTGTGGGGGTGAGTCTGTAAGGGAGTACATTCGCCGACATTGCAGAGAGGGATCTCAGCCGAGTGTGGATGACAAGATCAACATCTGAGACGTCACTGACTGGCCCTTGTAGACCATCCTGTTTACTTTTGCTAGAATAGCTGGTAGTTCTGCTCTCCATATAGCCAACAGATCTTATATGCAGTATGATCTGGAATGACTTGAACCAAAGGTATTCAATTGGTGTGATGTAGTACTTTCTGTGATGAAGGAACAATTGACCAAGGTGAAGAGCGACAGATCTAAGAACTTTGGTTATGGTTCCACTTTGACCGCTTTCGCCTTGGAGCGAATCCCACTGATGCAACCACAATACATATCACTTGGCCTACCTCCACCGACAGAACCATGGATGTAGAGATGGGTTGATCTCATGTCTCGGCATGCTGGCCAGCCCCAGATTTCATTCTCTGAGACCTTCTTTGAGTGGTTCGACCGTCAGGAGATGGTCTATGCCAGGTTCCCATATGTTAGTATGGATTTCATCGGTGACCCGGATTTGGTGCTGCCAGTTGGAGAGCAGTAGGGTGTCATGGGTAATTTTCTTTTGACCATATATCTGTTCATTGTTGTTTATAATGTTCTTATATTCTTCTGATCAAGTCTAATCAAAACCCATGTTCTCATGCAGAGGTTGCCCCAGTTCGACCAGCAACGCGCCGTAGAGACCCAGCAGCCGCTCCAGCAGGAGAAGCGGTTGGGAGGGCCATCCTTCCCGACCTTGACGTGGCCAAGACTCTTTCAGAACTAGAGGACCAGGTTGAGGGTCTTACCCTTGGTATCCCAGACGTGAGGACTGATGAGCTGCCTTTGCAGTTGCAGCATCATACTACTGGAGTGTCGAGTCGATGGACTAGGCTCTTGTAGAGCCTCTAACCTACACCTCATCATTCACTATTATCTACTGTTTTTCATCACCTATCTCTCTCTTTCACCTCATTTCCCCTGTTAAACCACCCAGATCATTACATTAGATGTCATTAAGCATGATCAAGTGAACTTTGCTAATGTGTGACTGTTTTGTTTAGATTTTGACATATTTACAGGCATTCCGCAGCTCTCTGCTGATTCTGCAGCTATCTGATGATTACGCAACCATCTGGAGATTCCACAGCCTTTTTGTTGTTCTCAAGGTTCCACGTGTCATTTTGCCAAACGAGCCACATGGGTACTTAGGTATCAAGGTGCTCGAGGTTCCTGTGCCATTTGTTCAATCATCCACGTCATCCATACCTCCAGTCAAACAGGGGCAAGATCTGGTCAACAAAGGCAGCTAACGGTGATGCGTGAGTTGTTTGGTCACGTCAGCTCAGACGGTGGCTTGCCCGTGTTTTGCAGGACGTGGGGAACATAATCTAATTTTGGATTTAATCCCCATGACGACCAGGACCTCCAGTTCACCCACGCAGGCTCATGACGTGTTTATTTAGTTTTAATTGCACATGACAGTTTGTTATTTTCCGTTTCTAGCAGCACGCATAGGCTATCCTTCAGATGCCTATAAATACTTGCGTCTGCGTACGCTTAAGAGACTTTTATTTTGCTGTATGTTGGTGAACTTGTTATAATTTTTGAGCATTTCTAAAACTCTGTTTTTATAGTGCTGTTCTAGCACTTTTTACTGTAAATTTCTGCATATGGAGTAATAGAACTAGTGTTGTTTTGGAGCTTTCAACACTTTGAATCTTCTTGGGTTATGTGAATGGAGGGCCCCTGTTCATACTAGCCTTGTATAGTATTTTCATGTTCAACATTCTCTTTTCTTGATTTATGTACAACATAATTTACTTCACTTTAATTAATTTTGGATCCTTTCTTTAAGCTGATCAGCATTGCTTTTTTGCAGGTTTTGACTCGGGATTATTTGTGTGTTCATGTGTTTGCTTTGCATCTAGTGGTAGTTTCAGTTGACAAATTTAAAGCTGCTGCTCCCTATTCTATTCCCATAATTAGTTTTTAGTTCTAATTTTCAAAACTGTCTGCTAATATATGTATGGTGTCTTACTATAAATTGTTTATCTTTTTAGAGATCAGAATACTAATCACTTGCAGCTGGCTTTGAGTGCTTTCTAGACTAATCCTTAGCTACTCTCTAATCGTGCTTTACACAGTACTATGTGATATAGGCAGAGAGTTAGAAAGAGCAAAATAATATCACTAGTCTTTAAAGTAGATTTTCTCATTTTTATCAGTTATTAGACTTACTTTTAGCTACTTCTTAATCGTGTCTTACACAGTACTATGTGTTAGAGGCAGAGAGTTAGGAAGAGATAAACTTTATTATTGGTCTTTTAAGTGATTTTCTTATTTTTGCAGCAGCATGAATGGTGTCTAATTCCATTAGAAGAGTGGTTCTTTGCTTTCAGTTATTTTAATTCATTTCCTTCAAAGCATTCCTTTCTCAGCAATTAGTTAGGAATCACTAATCACACACCCTCACTCATTTAGAATTCACTCCACACACACCATCACTCATTTGTTTATAAATACATCATTTCATCTTAGGAAGATAAAAATAATCACAAACAACACCCACAAACGACAAAAAGCTTTAAGAGGTTGCTTAAGTACATATAGTACACCTTCACTTCATCAGCTTATGAGCCCCGGGTTGACAAATTAATGATATCAATTTAGGAATACTAAATTGACCAAACATTTTGGCACCGTTGCCGGGAAAGTGAAATTAAGTAGCCATATTCTTAAAAAAAAAAAAAAACAACATAAGATTTCAAGGAAAGAAGTCGATAACCTATCAAAGTATGCTCTCCTCTTGCACTGCAAAGTGATCTGGAGGATCAGAAAAGAGAAAGTTATTGATTTAGTAGCTTCTTGAGTATGCTCTCTTCTTGCACCTAGAGTGAACTGGAAGATCAGAAAAAAGAACTATTAACTTGACTTGAATAAAATAAAAAAAATGAAATGCATAGAGCTAGAGATTCTAGAGGAAGGTTTTTAGCTAGAGCTCAAGGTTCAATTTTTACAAGTCCATCTGTTCCAAGGGATAGACAAGAGACACCTCCCTT